>CM065782.1:23455071-23720071 GCA_033296515.1 Macrochelys suwanniensis
TCCACCAGAAATCTGCCTCCATATCTGGTGTTGGTCTGCATATAACAGAAATCTTTTCATTTTAGTTTTAAAGTATTGCTTCGTTCCACAAGCTGACTGCTGGCTGACATACAATCTAACCAAAAGGCTATGGATCAGCAGGTAAATGCAGAAATTCTATTAGTTTTCAGACCTGGGGTTTATGCCTTTCCTTTAAAATGAAATCAAAATCCTACACATGAATAGGTAAAGCACAGAATATAGATCCTTTCTTAAAACCACCTGGTTACCTATTGCATGAGTCCGAAAAGCAAGTAGTTTCTGCATCTTGTAGATACTGTATTTCTTGTGTTCAATGTCTCTGACATGGATAGTAAATAGCAGACATAAAAGAGATCCATTTTGAGGAAAAATTAAAACTGTGACGAATGTTATATAAGAAAAAGTGAAATCCTGCTCAGGTACAAAGACAGACAAATTCAGATATGTTTGGAAGTAATAAAAACCACTCCAAGCTTGTATAAATCTGAATTCCTTACGTAAACCTGAATTTAAAGTCACAGGCTAACTTGCGGTGCTTAATCTGTGCCAGGGCTTGCAAAGCTGAGCCCTGGCACCTCCAGACTTGGCAGTCCATAGCCTGGGCATGTCTGAGCTTGCTGCATCTCTTATGAATGTAAAAATATTGCTTGAGCCCCAGCACCTCTTTCATTACAAATTAAACACTGCTAACTTGTCAATGCTTTAGAGGTTCTGGCAATGAACATCCTCATTTATTGCCAGGGTGAGAAATTATATAGGCATAGTGAGATACTGCATATTGCAAAATGTCCAGAATGTTTAGGAAAACAATTTCCTTTCTCAACAGAAAGATAAAACCGTAATAAAGGGAAATTTCATTCCCTTATTACAGAAGTGTAGATGAGCTTGATCAGTAATCAGACTGCCTACCCAGCTTTATATATAAAGACAAAAGATTTATGAATGAACATGACCCCTGAAACTGTAAAGTTACTGTTTGCTGCAAAGAAATGCATTAATGTGAAGTACTTCTAAACACTTACATCCATATTTTGACACAGTATATGTAGCAAATCTCAAAGCTGATAGCGAATGGACCTACTTCACCATCGGTGTGAGCAGAAAGAAAAAACAAGAAACCATGGGTGACTATATACATTCATGTATGTATTGGACATGGGCCTAATCCAAAACCCCACGTACAAGCAACCCCAAATTTGTGGCAAGTTCAAATCTGCATCCAAATTTTGTGGCTCAGGTATATTTGTATTTCTAGTATATGTATATGTTACTCTAGAATTCTCCCACGTTGTGTTTTGATCCAAAGTGTAGGGCTAGTTTGGTTGTCTTTTCAGTATAGCAAAGGATGCTCACTGAGCAAGGGGAGGAAAATTTAATTGTGATTAGATGTTGTGTTCCCCACTAATAGATATGGTTTTGTCTGTCGCCTTAAGACTCATTTCTGTCAATTCGGTTGGTGAAAGTGTTTCACTTCTTTTTCATTTATTCAGCGTAATTTTTCCCTCGTAGACTAGCTCAATTTTTTTCATTGCAGTGAGACATTATACAGGAGTGAAAGCTATTCATTTGGTGAGTCTTCTATTTTCATGCAAGTATAAAGCATCTCTTTCATTTGACTTTTAAATTTCCTTTTTTTTTTTTTTGGTTGTGGGTTTGACAGCCTCTGGGTTCATTTCGTACTAATGTTATGTGATAACATTTATGCTTATCTGGGAGCTTGCTGCCCCTCCTTTGATTCCTATCTAATGCTGTTGTGTCCGATAGGTGGTGGGGTTTCTGCTTTTCTCAATAGAAATGTATCACAGTTGCCACGGGGAATACAGTAGACGCAGCTGTCCACACAGTATGATAGGATTTTGCCATTTTGCCTTATTTGTTCAGAACAGTAGATGTTACATCAGTTGACCTTGAGCAAAAGGAGACAAATTAATAAATTGAAGCCAATAACAATGCCTCAGTCCTGCTCTCACTAAAGTCATGGCAATACTGTGACTGGCTTAGACCCTAAGACATAATCAAAATGACCATGGTCTTTCTTATGTTCTCACAGCACTCAGCAGCTGGTGGAAAGCTGGCTTAACTGGCCCCCATCAATATTCCCCTGGAGCGAAAGGATCTTTGGGTGGTGTACAGCAAGCCTGGTGATGGCCCTTCTCCTGCCCCTGGAAGAAGAGCTGTAGCCTAAGAAAAGAGAGTGTGGCTAGACTGGATTTCCCCTGTCCCCAGCTGCCAGAAAAGCTACCCTAAATTATGCTTGGTGACTGATCTAGTGCTGAGAAAGGCCAGGATCAGGAATGCATAAAGGTGATTTAGACCAGTGCTTCTCAACCCAGGGTATGGAGAGGTCTTCCAAGGGGGTTCACCAGTTCATCTAGATATTTGCCAAGTTTTACAACAGGCTACATAAACACTAGCAAAGTCAGTACAAACTAAAATTTCATACAGACAATGACTTGTTTATACTGCTGTATATACTTTACACTGGAATGTAAGTACAATATTTATATTCCAATTGATTTATTTTATAATTACACGGTAAAAATGAGAAAGTAAGCAAATTTTCAGTGTGCTGTGATACTTTTGTATTTTTATGTCTGATTTTGTAAGCAAGTAGTTTTTAAGTGAGGTGAAACTTGGGGTAGGCAAGACAATCAGACACATGAAAGGGGCACAGTAGTCTGGAAAGGTTGAGAACCACTAATTTTGACCACGTTTGCACACACCCCACTGAGTTGCAGATAGTGCAGATCCAGTAAATCCCAGCATCAGCATGACCAGATGTCTTTGTTTGTGTAGCATCTTTCATCAAATTGCTTTACAAACTTAACAGGTACAGGAATCCTTTTGCATGCTATGGAAATGCGGCCAGTTCAGGGATGGAATGTAGAAGCTGTTTGGTAGCACAATAACGAGGTGTGGCAGCATAGGGGAAGTGAAGAATACTGTCCTCAGTTGAGCCCCTCCAGCATCATATGGGGACATTGGTTCAGTGCCAACATAGAGAGGAGAATTCTCCTACTGAACCATTTCCTAAAACAGCCTGGATTTTCCTTAAAGGTCTCTTATCCAAGTATTGACCAGAACTGACACCTCTTAGCTTGCAAGAGCTGATGAGATAATTCAAGGTGGCACAACTGCAGATGTGTGATAAGGAGTTACAGTGTTAAGAAGAAACAGGCACTACCTAGTACAGAAAATTAAAAACACTCAACACAGATATTAGTCAGTATATAAACATACTCCTTTTCCATACAGACACATTACAATGTATATTTATCTCTCTATAGAGAATACGTAAGTATAGATGCAATAGATCATGGTATGTGGAGGTATAAAGGATTTATTGGCCCTCGTTTAGGCTGACCTGCATTGTTCATGGCCATGCCATTTGTGAGTAGTGTCATCATCCCAACACATGCTAATAAAATCTTCATACCATATCATCAGGGGTGAAAGTAATATTAGATCTTGCTGGAAGGGGTGGGGCCTTAGGCAAAGGGGCAGGGCTGCGGGGGTCAGCCTCCCCCAGCCAAACCAAAAGGGGCAGCGATGTTGAAGCCGGACTGGCACCGGCTTCTTACTGGTACGCTGTACCAACCGGTACTGGCCCACTTTTTCCCCTGCATATCACCCCATTATGTCTTCTCTCATAGGATCTCTGCATGAGCATATATATATATTATGTATAGAATAATCTTATTTACTAATACTGACCATACCACCGTTTCTGAGATTATGTGACAAGCACTCCTGGGCACGCAACAACCCACTGCTATGTCCCCAGTAGGGTGCTAAAAGGACAAAAGGGGTTTTCTTGGCTGTCTCCCCCTTCAGGCAGGGCAGCACCTGCTGCAGTCTGACTCAGCAACAATAGGCAAGTCAAAACAACAGGCCTGGGTGGCTCTGGCAGGCAGGAGTCTGTAGTCAGGGCCCAGCCAGCCTTCTCTCACAAACTGAGCTGAGCTCTCCCCATTCTAACCCCTTCCTCCAAGCCTGGCACCTACTACAGGGGTAGAGGGTTGGCGGTAATAGAGCCCATAGCAGCTTGTTAACCCTTTCATGGCCAAGGTGGGATTTGTATAGCCACAACTCCATTACTTCCTAGTCTAAGTATGGGAAATAATATCCTGCTGTTATTTCTTTTCTCCTAACCCTTTGTCTGTCTCATCTATTTAGATTGCAAGCTCTTTGTGTATGTACAGTGCACAGCCCAATGGGGCCCCAAACTTGGGGCCTCTCAGGCTGTATCTACGCTGCAGCTGGGAATGAGCCTCCCAACCCAGGTGGACAGACTCTCAAGCCCATCCCACCCGTCAGGGTTTGAGAGCCTGAACTTCAGCCTGAGCCACGACATCCACACAGCAATTTTTAGCATGCTCGCTTGAGGAGAGCTACTGTGTGTGTCTTTGTACCCAGGCTGGGAGGCTCACTGTAGACAGACCCTAAGTGCTACAGTAATCTAAATAATAAACAAAATAATATTTTTGCAGCACTGAACTCTGATGCTAAAATTCAACTGGAAGTTAGGTGTTTTAATTGTAGATTTGGAAATTTATGGAAACGTTCCTGTAAAGACTGTCATACAGGAGACGTGCAGAGGAAGTGAGACAAGATATTGGTACAGGGATATGGAGTACGTGTCAAGGCACCAGCAGTATATTTTAAAAAAAATTCTCTGTTCAGCCTTCATTTGCTTGTGAGAAATGAAGTTCCCCTGTTAATGACATGACTGGTCCCTTGTAAGACTTTTCTGGATGATCATCAGTCATTGGAAAAGGCAGCATGCTCAATTAAATACTATACAAGGAGAGAAAAACACAATGCCCTTCCATCCCCATCCGACAATACAGAACGGAGTAATTAAATTGATACAGAACCCACAAAGCTAAAAAGTAAACAGAGCGCTCTGTCCTCAGCTGGTGTAAATCAGTGTAGCTCCATCAGCTGAGGATCTGACCCAAAGGCTTGCGTCTCCCTTCCCCTAACTTTATCAATCAAGATCGGAGTACAGTTTCACTCTGGCCATTCTCCCATATTCAATGTAGAAAATTGCAAAATACGTTTTTAGTAGTCTCCATTGCCAAGCCGCAGACGCATGCTGTGTCCCTTTTGGAATTTGTCTCCTATGCACTTTTTCTGGTTTTGTTTTGTTTTTAAATAAAATGGTTTGTGGGAAATATTTATTAAAAATACAAGTTACTTTCAGCCAAGGGTAGATAAATGCTTTTCAGTATCTTGTCTTGACGAGGTGAGAGCTAATCGGGGAATGTCTCTTGTGTTCACCTACAATAGATTTATCTAAAGCATGCAGCTAGGAGTACTAAGTATCCTAATACTGAAAGAAAAGGGTGGGAAAGCCTATCAAATTAATTCGCTCTGGGGATGCTGGATTAACTGGAGCTCTGTTTATTTTACATCCTCCTTGGAGAAAAAATGTGCAGCATAAAAATGTCAGGTGTGTGATTTCAGTGTATTTTCAGAGAAGTATTTTATTTGTATCAGTACAGTATTCTTTTTCAACTTTGCACATTTTTGAGCATAGGTTCTTTTTTAGTTATGAAAGAGGAAAGCCTCAACCCTGTTCCAGCCCCTTTATGCCATGTAAAAGGGCCTGAGCAAAGTAAAGAAACCCACAAATCCCCTGGGGCAGAAACTGCAAATGACAACCATAAGGCGCCTTCCAAGGACCCTTGCACAAGCCCTGGTGAAGGGGGCATGTCAGGGGCAAGGCCGGGGGCAAGAGAAGCATGTTGGGGAGTGGGGATCAGGGCACAGCACAGAGTGCTGCAAGAGATTCCAGGCAGGGCTGCAGCCCATAGGCCAGACTAAGGAGGCTGCCATAACTTAGGGTATGTCTACACTGTAATCAGAGATGTGTCTGCAGCACGTATAGACGTACCTGGGCACTTTAGGATTACCACCTTCAAGATTCAGAAAAACTAGCCACTGGCCACTCCCACCACGGATCCCAGCATGGACTATAGCCAATTATTACTAATATTTTGCTGCTGCCAGCAAGTTCTTATTTTTAGTGGTGATGTCATGGAATTCCAGCGATGAGTACTTGAGGTTGCATCTAATGCGAAGGTTGAGGCATTATGCAAGAGGCCCAGCCAGGGAATTATGGGTGCTAAGGGGACGGTGCCAGGAGCTCTGTAAAGGGCTGTGGGTGATCAATGCCTGAAGAGAGCTGATGGGTGCTGGGTGTCTGGGGTTCAAGGATAGCGTGTGCCTATGAGAGGCAGGTGGATTGTGCAGAAGGCAGGGGGTGCTGGGTGCCTGGGAAATGCAGGGAATGAGTGCTGGGTGCCTGTAGGAGGTGGGGAGGCAGGGGCATCTGCAAGTCACTCTCACCCCTTCCCCAAGCACACCAGGAGAGGGTACCAGCCAGCCACCTCTGCCTCTTACCTGCTGAGCCCAATGAGAAGACTGTTTGCAGCCAGGAGACTCCTTTGCGTTGCTGCTTCCTGACAATCCCATGCCTCCAAATATGGTGCCTCTATCTGGTGCATCAAGCACTGGTGCCTCCCCAAGCAAGGCTGCCCAGTGCCTGTCAGCCAACCTGAACTCAAGAAGCCCCCTCCCCAACAACTCTTCTTCTTCCACTTCTGGTTACTGAGCCTCCATCACTCCTTCCAGAGCAGGGAGCTTAACTGTGCTTTACTATCCAGTGGGGAAAAAACAGCATTCAGCACATATTTGCCAGCAACGGGCAAAGCAGTACAAAAACTGGTCAGGCTGGCTAAAAACCAGCCACCCTGGCAACTTTACGTTCAGCCAGCTTGGATCTAGCTAACTCAAATAATAGCAGTGGATGCCATAGCAGCAGAGGGAGTACAACCCCACATGGGACCCTGGGGATGTACTCAAGTGGCTAGTCTGTGCTACCACAACTTCACACCTATTGATATTCAAGCTAGCTAGATCAAAGCTAGTCAGGTATGTCTACATGTGCTGCAGTGACACCTGGTGTAGTGTAGATGTACCCTTAGAATGCTGTAATGGAGTATTATTCTGTTCAACCACTAGGTGAACATTATGTATAAAATACGGTATTGAAACGAACCTCAGCCGTACCTGCCAGAGTATTAAAGGATCTTATGATGAACACATCTGGTGCGTATAAAGCTCTGTAGCTAGTCCATATCTGGTACTGGACCATGATGTGGTGTCAGGAGTAAACTACAAAAAGAAACAGAAGAAACAAAGCACTAAGGGTTGCAGGATCTCATCAACACGCCACTCGTCAATGCCACAGAGAACTTCAGCTTTGACAAAACCTTTGGAATGGACAGAGAGGAAACAATATTTTACAAGCAATATTTTTCAAGATTGTTGCCAAGCTCCACAAGGAAACTGTTGATATACATGTATCTTCTTTAATTTATGCTATGGGGAAGCAGGCAAAGCATATGTTTAAATCCTTTGATTTTACTGAAGACAGTCAGAGAGATTACCATGAAAGGGTTCTGGTTATGCTTGTTGCATACTTTATACCTCAGAGAAGTGTGATTTATTAAAAAGCATGTTTTCACCAGCGAATTCTAGAGCCAGGAGAAAATGTTGAATGTTTTATAAGAGCTCAGCATACATTGGCTGAAATTGATTTGGGGAATGCAAAATATGAAAATATTTGAGACAAGCTGGTTATTGGGTTAACAGGTAAAACCCTTTCACAGCAGCTAAAACTGAAGAGGGGTTTGACCTTAGCCACAGCTACACAGAGAACAAAGCAATCTGAGCTGTTGAGATAGCAAAACCTATAACTTGACAAGCTTGAAAAACCTGGAACTAGTGGAGAAACTATGAACAGACACTTGAGTGTTAAAAGTCATTATCATAAAACCCCTGATACAAGGAGAGAGAACTCCCAGGGGGTTAAGAGGAACAAATTCCAGCCTACATCATCCGCAAGGTGTGGAAAAAGTCATATCCCAAGAGATGATGCATGTCCAATCAGCGGCAGATAGTGTAATACATGCATGGAATATGGACATTTTGCAGCTGTATGCCATACCAAAGAAGTCAGGGAGTTGACTCATATTACAGAAAATCAAGAGCCATTGTTTCTGGGATCTATCACTTTTGATGACATAGAGCCTGCCTGGAGAGTGAAATTGAATATTCATGACAAGACTATTATTGACTTTAAAATTGACTCAGGAGCTGATGTCACAGTCATCTCAAAAGGAACTTACAATCACATTCAACCCCTCGCAGAGCTGAAGTCACCTGACACATCTCTGACTAGCTCTAGAGGTATGTGACCAAAAGATTAAACACCAACAACATTCTCAGCTGCATGATGGGGGCAGTCCATGATGGGGATAGTGAGAAAGGAGGAAGAACTCAATGGAGGATTTGATCATACTGGACTTTTGAAAGGAGATTTAATACGAATCAACTTAAGAGACAATGCTAAACTACATAGTGTACAAATATCCCAACCAGAGGGACCTTAGAAGAGACTAGCTGCAGATTTATGCTGATTCACAGGACATCGTTACCTGATCGCCATGGACTATTTTTCCGGGTATATAGAAATAATGTACTTGAAAAGACATAACATATTGCAGTGTTATTCAGAAACTGAAGTGTACTTTTTTTTTTTTGCTCACTTCGGTATTCCAGAACAACACTGCAGCAGAATTTAAAGCATTCTGAATGAAATATGATTTTGATCATGTTACTAACAGCTCACATTATCCACAAGTAAATGGAGAAGCTGAGAGGGCTGTTCAAATAGCCAAGAAAATCCTACAGCAGAAAGATCCATTCTTTGCTCTTCTGAGTTACAGATCAACACCAATAGTTCAACACAACTCCTGATGGGAAGACAACTCAGAACTACTGTTCGAGCTTTGGAAAAGAACCTATTCCAAAGAGGCTGGACTTGAAGCGATTAGTCAAATCGGATAAAAGGGCTAAAAGAGCTTGTGAATGGATGTCACTCAGAGAACTGCCAGGTCTCTGACGACCATGTTCATAGAATCATAGAATCTCAGGGTTGGAAGGGACCTCGGGAGGTCATCTAGTCCAACCCCCTGCTCAAAGCAGGACCAACCCCAACTAAATCATCCCAGCCAGGGCTTTGTCAAGCCTGACTTTAAAAACCTCTAAGGAAGGAGATTCCACCACCTCCCTAGGTAACCCATGTCCAGTTGGATGGAGAAAATGGATGGACAACTGCAGCTATGGTAAAGAAATCAGCACCCAGAATGATCTGAATATGAATGTGATCAAGACCAACAGTAAACATTTCAACAGAAACCATCAACATCTACAACTTGTTCCTCAGAAAGAACAAGCAACAGAGCAAACTCGGCAGATGCAGAACAAGAAGACGACTCAAGGATTCCAAACTGGCCATAGCCAGTTTTTACAACTTAAGAAGAGCCAGATGACCAAGTTGTTATGCATTCAGGTTGTATAATTAGAAAAACAGTATGATTCAGAGACACTTAACAGACTGATATGTACTGAACCTCAAAGACAGCATGATAGTGTAAGTATTGTGAAGGTTAGGAATGTAGAACTCCAAGGGAGAGATGGAATGGAATGCTAAATTGTATTATACTGTTCAGGTGCTATCTGGCACTGTGTACAAAACACCATATTTAAACGAACCTCAGCCATACCTGACAGACCATTAAAGGATCTCATGATGAACACATCTGGTGTGCATAAGCAAGCTCTGTAGCCAGTCCACATCTGGTCCAGAAGAACATGAAAAACACTGTCTAAGTTATGCCAGGGACCTCTTCAACATCCTGAGCAGCCCAGGATTGGGAGGGTGCAAAGATGAGTTAGTCACCTTACCCGCCACCTCCCCCTGGGCTGCACTTCTTAGAGATGCAGCACAGAATTTCAAACTAAATCTTCAGTGAAGACAACAGTTGTTGAGGGTACAACAACTGTAATTTTCTTACAAAAGTATAAAAGGAGAGGGTGTCAGACATTCAAGAGAAGGGAATGGTACAGAGTTGAGGCAATAGAGGTTATTCTTATTATATCAATATTAATCAGTGGGGGTTTCCAATCATTTTACACCACTTTAGCAGTCACAAGATTTCTAAACAAGTTCTTTGTTAATTTCACTAAATCAGGATACTTCCCTAACCACTGTTACCAGAATTTTTTATCTTTGGGTGGGGGGGGGGTGGAAGATGATTAGAGGGAGGGCAAAATCTGTCCCTGAAATAACTTGTATTAGTTTTTCCCCACATCAGGTCAAAAGCTTTTCAGTTTGAAACAATCCTAGAAGATGTGAAGATGATTCCCTAAAACATGCCATTCCCTCTAGCATTACGTTGTGAACTTTAGGCCAGGTTCAGTGCGGCTGCTTTGAGCCAGACAGTCAGTGGGTTAATCCATGTACAAGGGGATCCTTTGCTGGCACAGAGGCTCTTACATTACTCTCCCTCCCCACTGCTGGTAAAGCAGGGAAAAGTGGACATAGCCAAAACCCCTCTGGCCTTTTGTGACCACCCCCACCCCAATTGGTGGCTTCCAACTCTGGGGGCCATTTGCAGCTGCTGTATATTTCAGTCACTTAAATCACTTATTTTAGAGTAAACTGGGTCACAACTTCCTGATGCTTCAAATTACGCCCTGTAAAATGGGGGAAACAATACTGACCAACTTAACTGGGAAGCTTTGTGAAGCACTTTGAAATAGAGTGAGCCTCACATGCAGAATCTATTCTTTCTTAGATCACATTCATACGTGCCATCTATTAAATGTGCGATTTGCCCCTAAAATGTGGAAGGCACACACAATGTGTTCTGCATCATGTAAGCCTTGCTACACCGCTGCAGGTGCTACCAGGGAAACAGGGGTGTGTATACTTTGTTCTCCTGGTGTACCTGGGGTGGGTCATTGACCCAGCCAACACAAAGTGGGCCTAACACACGGGGCTTCAGCCAACTCTCAGGCTTGAGCAGTATCCTGGGAGGGATGGAACAAATTTCACACCACCTTTTCTTCACTTCAACTACTTAAGAGCCCAATTATTCACATTTTGGGCCAGATCCTAAACTGGTGTAAATCAGCATAGTTCCACCAGCTGAAATTATGGCCCTTTAAGTGCATGAAGTGACTTTCACACAGGTGCTTTATGATCAAAAAAAATTATACTAAAAATGGTGCCGCCTTATCCCTCGAATCTATTCCTTGTGTGCATTTAGGGGCCCTTCTGCCTCCACTGCTCTGACACAGTAGCTATTGTGATGGGTGTAGTATAGAAACTTAGAATAGAAAAAAAATGTTCCCAATCTACAATTTTTTTACCGCTCTTAGCACTGCAGAGTCAAGACACCTGTGGGAGATTTTTTTATTGATTAGTGCATCCACAGAAATGTTAAGCAAGTTCCAAATGCCAAATCTTTACTAATGTATGTACACTAAAGAACTGCAGATGTCAATTTCATCTACAGTATAATTCACTTCCATTGGGTCAGGGTTATTGGTAATCATTCATAAACAGCATGGCTTTTAGATCCCAGGTGAAATTTGCAAGATGGGAAGTTGGCAAAAACATTGTTCTATTTATGAACTGAGTCAACAGTTTTCTGAGGGTCCTCTGGGATCAGGATTTGCACCTGGGACACAGAACTGATTGCAAGGGATTCAAAAGAAACCAAGAACATGTGTATTTCTGGAGAGGGTAAAATTACAATGAATAATGGAAAAAAGGGATTGGAGTCAAGATAAGCCATGTAAGACTTTTCTTGTTCTCACCCAATATCTAATATTCTTTTCTATCTTGGGATATAGTCTTCCATACCTGAGACACTGTTCATATCCGAACAGGCAGTGCAAACTGCAAAGAGCATGCAGCCATAAGAAGCTATAGAAGTCACGCTGGAAACTCCATATCTCTATAGGGGTTACCCTCTGACATGAAAAGATTAAGTACCATGAATTTTCCTGTACAAAAGTCAACCTTAAAACAATATTGTCTGTGGCAGTGTTTACGACTGTAATTATCCCTTTAGTTTGGTTCTCTGGCTTGTGCTTTGCAGTGAGCCAGGCCTGCATGATTGCTCTTGATAAGCGAGATTGCTCTTTCTCTCCTCTGAGCCCAGCAGCACAGTCCTTTCAAGGAGCCCACTGTGCTCGGATGAAATAACTTCCTTCTCTTGTCACTTGAGTTCACAGCTGAGCAGGAATGCATCAAAGTCAGGTCAAGGAACCAGAAATGAGGAAACCACAAAACCGCGGGTAGCAGAAGCTGGTTCTTTTGAGATGCCTTTCCCCCCCCCCCCCCCCGCCCCTCCAAGTTCCCATGTGTAAGAGCACATGAAGAAAAGATTGTACAAATGTAAGCCCTGGAATTATATATACAAAGACATGCTGTCGATTCCAGTAAATGCGGTGACTTGATCTTAGTTATTTTAAATTTTATTTTTACATTTGTTGCCAAAAATCACAGATATTAGGTCAGATCTTCGGGTTTATTTTAAAAAAACTACAGACAGGCACAAATTAATGCAACATCAGCATTCTTTGTTCCTTTATTTTGGTCAGCCTAGGAGCATCCTCGCTGTCTCCTCTAGGCTGCTCTCACACACATTATTCAGAGCCCTTTACAGTTGTTGCTTCTTGTCTTCAATGAGATGGTCTTTAGGACAGGGACTGTCTTTTACTGTGTGCTACAGAATCCAACACAAATGGGGCCCAATCCTGATTCTGGCCTATAAGTGCTACTGTAATACAAATGGTAAATCATAACAATATTGTAACAGGACAGTGAATCATAATAAGACTGTATCAGAGGGGTAGCCGTGTTAGTCTGGATCTGTAGAAGCGACAAAGGGTCCTGTGGCACCTGAGTCTATAAAGTGCCACAGGACACTTTGTCGCATAATAAGACTGGATGCACAGGTGCTCTGCAGGTAGACTGAGTGGTATATGCCTAAATGTATGGATTGTGCAATCTGACTGGGACAAGTGCAGAGTCCTGCACTTCGGAAGGAAGAATCCCATGCACTGCTACAGGCTGGGGACCAACTGGCTAAGCAGCAGTTCTGCAGAAAAGGACCTGGAGATTACAGTGGACGAGAAGCTGGATATGAGTCAGCAGTGTGCCCTCATTGCCAAAAAGGCCAACGGCATATTGGGCTGTATTAGTAGGAGCATTGCCGGCAGATCGAGGGAAGTGATTATTCCCCTCTATTCGGCACTGGTGAGGCCACATCTGGAGTATTGCATCCAGTTTTGGTCCCCACACTACAGAAGGGATGTGGACAAATTGGAGAGAGTCCAGCGGAGGGCAACGAAAATGATTAGGGTGCTGAGGCACATGACTTACTAGGAGAGGCTGAGGGAACTGGGCTTATTTAGTCTGCAGAGGAGAAGAGTGGGGGGGATATGATAGCAGCCTTCAACTACCTGAAGGGGAGTTCCAAAGAGGATGGAGCTCAGCTGTTCTCAATGGTGGCAGATGACAGAACAAGAAGCAATGGCCTCAAGTTGCAATGGGGGAGGTTTAGGTTGGATATTAGGAAAAACTATTTCACTAGGAGGGTGATGAAGCACTGGAATGGGTTGCCTTGGGAGGTGGTGGAATCTCCATCCTTACAGGTTTTTAAGGCCTGGCTTGACAAAGCCTTGGCTGGGATGATTTAGTTGTTGTTGGTCCTGCTTTGAGCAGGGGATTGGACTAGATGACCTCCTGAGGTCTCTTCCAACCCTAATATTCTATGATTCTATGACTGCTGTTTTGAATGTGGCTTCATGGTTCAGTGTGTGGCGAATCTGTTTAATGAAAACTCAGTGGTTTTGGGTGGATCCATCATTTGAGCACAAAATATGCCTTACTGTTCCCCTCTTGGGTACATCTATTCAGGCATACTTGCAGCTGATTCCAGAATTTGGTCCACACTGCTCGTAACACTTTCCACTTGCTTAATCTTTGCATGAAACCATACACAATGGATAATAAAACATCTGTCAATACATAAATGTTTCACATTACAGAATGACCTGCAGCACCATGTGGGGTTTTGAATGTGTGTGAAACAGTCTGCTTGCTGCTTGAGGGGCAAGGGCTGGTTATTATTAGATGTCCTATATTGTTACAGAGCATACAGTGGGCCCGCGCATGCATGCACACACAATGAGTGAATAATTATGGTAAACAACTGCCTAACAGGTATCCCAGTACAAAAGAAAAATATAAACCTTTTTCACCAAGCAAAATCAATTCTCTGTTTGTGCCTTGTTCACGGCCCTTCTTATGCCACTTCTTTCTCTGCAGAAAGCATGCAGTAACATAAAAACTATTAGCAACAAACCTTAGAATTATCATTGAATAACAACAGTAGCCTTTGATTTACAGAGAACAAAATCAAACCTGAACTAGTCTTAATGCTCTTTAGCCCTTTGGAGTCTTTCTCCTGAGCCAGACTGCCTTCTCTAATTCCTGCCAAGCCAACAACTTGCAGAGTTCAGACCCAAATACTCCTCTCCCATGAGACAGGCACACAACATGGATTTTGTCAGTGTCCAAAGGGGTGGGATTCTATCTCCCACAAGAAGAGAAGGATTTGTCCCATAGCTGCCTGACGGGGAACCTTGTTGTTTACTCTGGAAGACAAAGGTGATGTGTAATTGATGTGCCTATCATTGGCAGATGCTACCCCAGCAAGAGAGAGCTCAGGTCCAGACAACCTGAGAATTGTTGCATTAATCTGGTGAGCGCAGAAATAACCACTGGGACATCTGCCTGAGCAACTGAGTTTTGAGAGAGTAGCAAGTATTTTTGGTAGGATACAAATAGTAAACTTATGGATATTTAACAATAAACCAAAGCCTGGTTTGTCGGAGACAAAAAAAATCCATGATCTCAGACCAGAGAACGTCACATACCCTATGAGAACAACTGGACGTAGTTTATGAAATATGCTCTTCATATGTGGACAAATCTGGCCTTTGGAAGTCTTTTTGCAGCAACCAAGCCTTCTCCGTGCCTGGGCTGAGCGGCAGGCTCAACAAGGCTCTACAGCCAGATTTTCCTTGTCCTTGTGCAAACGCATTTGGGGAGGGTGCAAGGATTCTTCCCTGGTTCCATGTCCCACTCAGGGGCAAGACAGTGGAGCTCGTGAGTTCTTCTACTGGGGCAAAAGTCACCCCAAAGAGGGAGAGGAAGAGAAGAAGCAGAGCCTCCCCACTGGCCAGGAGAGTTGGCCCAACACCTGATGAGAATATGCAGCACCCTCCCTGGGAGAAGATGCAGTGTAGACACAGACACTGAGTTCTGAGGTGTTCCAGGCGCACTGTGCCTCTTTAAGACAAAATACCTCTCAGAGCTCACTGAGGGCATGTGTGCTCCATGCTGGCCCTAACACAGACCCAAGCTTTAAAAGTACAGTCTGGTCTCAGATATTGAACAGCTCACAGAAAACTCTGATCATGTTGGAAGGACCCTAGACAATATGAAACCTCCTGCTTCACGGATCGTAGCTGGGAATTCATTTAAGCCAATAGACTTAAGTACACCTACTTAATTTATCAAGGGATCAATCCTGCTCCAGCAGCAGTCAATGGGAAAATGCCTGCCAATTTCAGTGCTGCAGTGTCAGGATGAAATGAGAGAGAGCACCTACAAAAACAAGTGTATTACGTTTTTCATCTGCCCCTCCTGCCTGGGCCCCAGGATGTCCTAGTATTTTAAGCTGTCAATGTTGAGTTTGTTCAATTGTTTTAAAAATACATTTTTTAAAATGAAGCAAAAAATGGGTATCTGGTTAGTTATATTGGCCAAATACTCTCTGTACTAATATCCAGTGCAAGCCTAAATGCTGGAACAATTTGTATAGTGGGGGTGCTGAGATCCATTGAACCAAACTGTAAAGCCGGCATATCATGGAATCTACTTCAAGCCAGGGAGTGCGGCAGCACCCCTACTTTCAGCACTTATGCCCCACCCATTGATTTCTCCAAGTCAGGAATTAAAACAAGGGGAGAAAAAAATTCTGTCCTGACTGAGCTTGGTAGCCTAAGTTGTCATGCTCGTTATCTCATCCAGGAATCAGAAACTGGCACATCAAGGGTTGTTTTAAATAAAAAATGTTAAATATTCACTGCAGAACTGCCCATTGGAAAGGATCATCCACCCAACCATGGGATTATCCATTTATTTAAAAATAGAAGAGCTAGGTTTAAAAGTGCCTGTAAAATTATGAAACAATTAAATTTGTGCTTGAACACAGAAAAGAGCTTCCTGGGATTTTTCTATTAGAAGCAGAACTTTGATGACAATAGAACTTTTACCTGATTTGAACGCACTCAGCGTTAATCTTTAAAAAAAGATTTTATGCCTTCTATTTTCCCCTGATTAGAGAGAAATCCAATTTTTCCTTTGTTTAGCTTACATCAGAACATAATAATAGGTGTCGAAGATTGGTTTTTGTTTTCTAGCCCAGCATGAATCATACTACTCTTTTCTTTACCAAGTTTCGTAAGTTTTCCCACATTTTAAACAGCTTTGTAGCATACTATGAAGCTCGAGGAAAAGACATCTGTCTCTTATAGTTTAAGATAATCAAATATAAGGTTTTATGTATCACATATTGCAGTAGCAGCAGAGACATGCCATTATTGGACAAAGCCAAATATGGTAAGGTATATTTAACTGCTCATAAAACTTCTGGAAAGTGAAAGTCTAAGGGCTAACTCTTGTCCCAGTCTGTGCAGGCTTAAGCAGATCCTGAACAAGCCGCTGTCCCCTCAGTGGGGGATATATAGTGTTTGCAAAGCAACCAAATCCCACATCTGCCCCAGCAGTGGAGTCCATGACTTCATACCCTTAAATCATGAGCTTACACTGAAGCAAGAGAGATTTAAGTTAGACATTAGGAAAAATTTCCTAACTATAAGGGTAGTTAAGCACTGAAACAAATTACCTAGGGAGGTTGTGGAATCTCTGTCATTGGAGGTTTTAAGAATAGATTAGGCAAACACCTGTCAGGGATGGTCTAGATAATACGTAGTCCTGTTGCAGAGCAGGGGATTGGACTAGATACCTATTGAGGGGTCCCTTCCAGTCCTACAGTCTGTGATTTACAGGATCTGTTCTATGTCCCAACCTTTAAGCAGTCCTTTGGGAGGACCCTTTCAGTGTGCCAGACTCCCAAGGATCCTCGCAGTGTGCCAGACCCCAGGGGTCACACTCTTCCAACACTCTTGTTTCTCCCTGTGCACTCCACCCAGTGAGTCCAGCTGAGGCACAATCTTGTTCAGAGACCTTTACCCTCTTCAGGGGGTCAATGCACTTCTGCAAGTATGTGCAGTGACTCCACACAACCTTTTCAAAAGAGAGTAGGGTTTATTAGTCAACTGGACCACAGCAGTGAGAAGTCCTTAGGTTAGCATAGAGAAACCAAGGCTAAGACAGTGTTCTGATTGACCAAGGGCCAGAGCTCCCTTGAGCCATGCTGCTATAGGAACCACCTTCACTTCCTCACTGTCTGCCCCTTCGTCTTAGTCCCAGGCAAGAGCTGCTGTGTTTCTTTGAGCTCGGTTTTTATCATAGCCTCCTATCACCTCTCAATCCATTGTTCTTCTGCGAAACCATGGTGAGTTCACATTTTCAGCCTGCAGGAGCATTTTTAAGCATCAGTTGTTCAGTCGTTGGGATTCCCATTGTCCTTGTAGAGCCTCCATTCTTCTTCTCAGCATGTGTACAACGTGCCTCAGGTAGCACGACCAGGATTCATCACCGAATTTGGTCTGTTGATTGGATCATAAGATTCTCCAGCTTGGGATGGGCACTAATGGGGAGTTCAACGTAAATGCTAATCCATGTGATCGATGCACACGTTAAGGGTGGGATTTTCAAAAGTGCTCAGTGTCTGTCTAGCTCTGCTCCAATTGACATCACCTGAGTACTCTGGAAAATCCCACCCTATAAAGTATGAAAAAGCTGGTGTAGACACTTACTGAGCATGCAGACAGTTGGTTTTCTAAATGAAATCACTCCAAGGGTTTTAATTTTCAAATCTAAAATGTTTAAAGTCTGTATCCTGAGAGGTTCTGGGCACCTTCCACTCATACCATTTTCAGTGGCAGTGGAGACTTTTAAGCACATCAGGATTAGGCTTTAAAGTGCTGGTTCATTTTACTCACTGGTATGTAATAGCATGCACAATGTAAGGTGTTTGTGTGTGTGTGTGTGCGCCCGTGCACATGCCCGCGCTAAAATATGAACATGTTTAAAAGAAAAAAATCTGCAAAGATGGGATTTGGCATGATCCAGTGGGTAGAACACTGGGCTGGTCAGAAAGATACCCTGGTTCTTTTCATACCTTTATCACTTGTGTGACCTGGGCCAAGTCATTTCATCTTTTTGTGCCTCAGTTTTTCCATAAAATGGATATAGTGGTATTTACAAAAACTGGTCAAAATATTTGACAGAACATTTTTTACACTGAAAAAATGGAGTTTCATCAAAAGTGACATTTTCCATGGGAAAATATCATTTTCAACTTTTCAAAAATTGATAGGGAATGTAAAAAAAGTTTAATTTCAAATTGAAATTTTAATTTTGTTTTGATTTTCAAAAGCCTATTTTTTAATTTAATTTTAAATTTAAAGTTCTCCCCATCTCCTTTTTTCATTGTGACACAGAATACAATGAAACAGATGATGTAAAGTGTTTTTTCTTTTCCCTTTCCCATTAACTCTTTAAAGTTTCTTCAACGTTAGAAAAGTTATATACTGGCAGAGTTTCATGTTTTTCTTTTGGGATTCTGTAACTTTTCAAAGCTTTCCAAAGTAGGAGAAGATATATTGGGGAAAAGGGAAAAAGTGGGAGTGACGGGGGCTTGGGGAACCATGGTTGTTTTTCATTTTATTGGACTCGGTGGCAAAAAGAGGGCAAGAGGAGAAAAATGAAAAAAAAAATGTTTTCCAAAAAAGTAATTTTCAAAAACTTTTTAAATGAAAATTGTTCTATTTTGAACCCTGAGAAACAAGAACTTAGACATTTTTAATTTTTTTCCACAATTGTTTTTCTGTGTTGACCACTTCTGATATTTGCCCCCTGTGTGAAAAGTGTGTTAAGATCTACAGATGAAAAGCACTAGACCTGATCCTGCCCTATTGGTGTGTGTGGAAGCTAAGCCATTAATTGCATACCACTTGAATCTGTGCTCAGTTTGAGCTAAACCTTCAAATTAGTGTTTCTTGATGAGGTTTTGGGGCAAAGAGTATTTTTTAATAAATGAAAAAAGCCCTTTGAGCAAAAGGAACAATATGGAAATCAGAGGTTAAGAACGCGCTTTTTCTCTTGTGTTACTTGAATGCCAACCCAGATTTCTGTTTATACGTTATCTAAACTTTTTCCCAGATACCTAATTTGCCATTTGATGCCCAGCTTCTTAACAAATTATTAGTTCTCTACATTTTGTACGGAACTATCATCAATCCTTTCTAGTTCAGTTATAGAAAACTCCCATAAATCTAAAACTGCAGTGTTTTGAAACTTGAAATTTGCAAATAACTTTTAAACTCATTCATTTTTTTAAAAATTGAAGTGAGTGATATTTTAAACAGACACAGTCACATCCGAGGTCCCAGTTCAGCAAGATACTTAAGCACATGCCCACCTTTAAGCATGTTAGTCGTATTGGCTCCATTTGAACTACTTGTGCTTAAAGTTAAGCACATGCTTAAATACCTTGCTGAATCAGGGCCTTAGTTAGAAGCGTGAATTAAATCCCAATAACTAGCATTTCTCTGAAGCTCTAATCCTAGGAGATTGGGCAAAATAAGAATTTAATTTACAAGATAAATAGACCAAATAACTTTTGCTGACCATTGCCTTGTTTTCACATTTTCTGTATTGCTTTCATTAATATGTCAAAACATGTCTATAGTATCAATAGAATTCCAAGGTGTTACATTTCATCCAGAACTCCCATTATTTTTAATTGTGTTCCTTCATTAGCCACATATCTTCAGGAAGAAAAAAGAAAAGAAATGTTTTGTTTTAAAGAACATAATCTGTATTCTGTCATGTACTCCATCTCCCAGGGAAGGTATCTGGGAACTTACTCTGCTATTTTTATTTATCCTGTCAGTGTAGTATATTGATGAGAGGACTAAAGTCCAGTAGTGTTAAAACAAGACATGAAATATTGATTAATTCTTTTTAAGATTCCTTTTTACTCCTGAGCATAGCAGATTTCAGATGCTACTGTCAATATAATACTGTCCAATAAGCCTCCGTTATCGGAAAGGTCCTGATCTTCATAGTGCTCTGATAAATGGTTATTATGATTTTAAATGGTTAGCCCAAGGTTAGTGTGCTTCTGCTGCTAGAGCAGGAAGCTTGTTAGAAGAAGTACAGCTCAACATGGCCGATGCTACTCCGGATTAACTGCTTTTGAATACCCACTTCAGTTCCCCGTGATTTGGTTGGGAATTATGGAAAGCTTACATATTTCTCTATAGTAGACAGTAGGAAAAAATTCTGACTAGAATAACTGGAGAAACTTTGGGGGAGGGGAGTGAGAAGACAGATAAAGAGATTTAGAGAGAGTGGAAAAAGTGAGCCAACATCCAAAGCTGGTAATAAAGAACACTAAGAAAATGCACAAACAGTAACTCCTCACTTAACGTTGTAGTTATGTTCCTGAAAAATGCCACTTTAAGGGGGAGGGATAGCGCTAGTGGTTTGAGCATTGGCCTGCTAAACCCAGGGTTGTGAGTTCAATCCTTGAGGGGGCCATTTAGGGATCTGGGGCAAAAATTGGGGATTGGTCCTGCTTTGAGCAGGGGGTTGAACTAGATGACCTCCTAAGGTCCCTTCCAACCCTGATATTCTATGAAATGATGTTAAGCGAATCCAATTTCCCCATAAGATTTAATATAAATGAAGGGGGTTAGGTTCCAGGGAAATGTTTTTCACCAGACAAAACACTACACACACACACACACACACACACACATTATAAGTTTTAAACAAACAATTTAATACTGGTACAGTACACAGCGATGATGATTGTGAGGCTGGGTTGAGGTGGTGAAGTCAGAGGGTGGGATAGTCCCCAGGGAATGCCTTACTGCTAAATGATGAACTAGCATTTGGCTGGGCCCTCAAGGGTTAACTCCTTGTTAATGTAGCCTCACTCTACAAGGCAGTAGGCATGGAGGGAGGGGAGACAGCATAGCAGACAGAGACACACACCTTGTGTGTGTGAGAGAGAGAGAGAGAGATGCACATTTCCCCTTTAAGTAGCTGACCCCAGTCTTAAGTACACTGCCTTGTTAATTAGATCAGCTTGCTGAGACGCAGCTGCTGCCTGGAAGCTCCCTGGGTCCTGAGCCTGTTGTGTGTCCCCCACCTAATGGAAATGGGGTAAGCGGGGTGCAGGAGCAGGGGGGAGGGGGACACCCTGACATTAGCCCCCCACTTCGCCTCTCCCCTCGTACAGCAACCAGGAGTCTCTGGGAGCAGCTCCAAGGCAGATGGCAGGAACAAAAAGCATGTGGCAGTGGGGGGAGGGACAGCTGAACTACCAGCAGTTGATAGCCTGCTGGGGAGCTGCAGCACAGGGAACTTAGGGGAGCGGGGAACTGATAGTGGGAGCTGATAGGGGGGCTGCCAGTACACCCTGATTCCAAGCCCCCACCAGTTAGCTACTACGGGCTGCGCTTCCTGCAAGCAGTGAACAAAGCAGGCGGCTGTCAAACGACGTTAGAAGGGAGCATTGCACAACTTTAAACGAGCATGTTCCCTAATTGATCAGCATCGTAAGAATGAAACGTTAACTGGGATGACTTTAAGTGAGGAGTTACTGTACTAGAAGCAATTTACCTGTGGCAGTTGCAGCATGTAGCAGCATTTCAACGTGTAAAAAGAAACAGGACTGTAGAAAACAAAAAGGAATAATATGCTTTGAAAAGTGGCTCATAGCTTTCATTTCATTGTTAATAAACTGGCTGAAAGGTCATATTTTAAATTATATGTCTGTATGCCTATTTAACATCACAGCACTGATAGCACTGTTCCTCTGAGAGAAGAGCAAGTAAAATTAAGCAGTTTCTTTACATCAGTTACCAAAGTACAACACTATTCAGAGCCAGTCTGGTGAAAGACTGATAGCTTTCACTTGTCACCCTCCCTTATTTGCACATGGATACATTCTTCAGCACTAACTTATAATATTATGACACTGATTCTGGCTTCCCTGGTGGTCTCTTTGGTGCACAAAGGCAGCTGAATCAGATATCTGGCATTTCTCCTGGTAAGAGAGAATTTTCTACGTGGTGTAAAGCTGTCAAAATGGCTCTACACCGCCCCCAACATACAGATATTTTGGGGAGTTCCAGGAGAAGAGGCGGTGTAGCCAAAGCACCTCTTGCCACAGCAAGTCCCTTTTAGGAGGGCCTTTGCACCCAAACTTCATTTAAAGCAACCCTTAGGCTGCTTTAGCTTGTGATGGAGAACAGACAGGTTGCTGGCTGTGCCCAGAATCTGGGGGCCACAAAGGTGGCATACAGCCATCTTGCCCCCTCTCCTTTCCCTCACCCCACATCTTCCTTAACTGAGCTCAGACTTAGGGCTAAATTTAGCTAGATTTGTGACTTGATGTAAACATTTACCACATGGATTTTTATTATTATTATTTAGTTAATCTCACTAGAATGGAAAGGCACATACATTCTCTAAGAAAAGCTGGACATTAACCAGTTTGTAGGCAGGGTAGGATTTACAAAGGTATTTAAATGGGAGTTAGGCACCTAATATGTTTGTGAATCCCACCCTTAGTGCCTAGCATATTTGTTTTTATTAGAGATATTAAAGCAACATCTCTTGTTGCTCTGCTTACGTGGGAAGTTCTGTTGACTCCCAATAGTGCTGCTTGTGTGACTAATGTGAACGGGATTTGACCTTTATTAAAGAATATATATTTTCTCAGATAGGAGCCATTTGGAAACTGTGGGCCAGATCCTTATTCATGTGATTAGTTCTCATTCTTGCAAGTGGTCTATTGCTTTCAGTGGAACTAGTTGCATGAGTAAAGGTTGCCAAACCAGACCATATTCCCTTACACCTCCCTCCCTGATACAAGTATGTCATCTCAGTGAATAACAAAGAGTTTTATTTTTCAAAGCAGCTTTCGATTCTACCAGGTGATTGTCAACACAACCTTAAAGGTTGTGTTTTGTGTGTAAACTTACAATATTCATGTAACATACATGACAATGTAGTAATAGTTCTTATGTACATGAAGATGCGTGTATATATAGGTGGATACACACATCCCTTTTAATTTGACTTCTGGCAGTGATTGTTATCTGTCATCTATTATGCTACATTAATTTGGCATCAAATGTACAAATAAATTACTTTCCACCTTACGGGACATGAATTGTTTGACTTCAGATATTTAGCATATGGTTTTTCTTCTGTGGGCTGTAGCCTGAGGCCCCAACCTGGAAAGAATGAGAGAACACCTATAACAATTCAAAATAATTGTATATTTTTGACAGATTGTCAAGTTGCTTAATGCCTTTTGGCCCAGGTAACAGTGATATTTCTTTGATAAAGTGTTAGTAATTTCTCATTGCAATTTGTTGTGTTTGGTGTTGTATTTTTACAGAGTCCAGTCAGGTTCATATCTCAGCACTGGGTGGTTTACCTTAATTCTGGCTATGGACGCCTGCTATGGAATTCATGTCTATGGGATGATAAATGACACCTACTGCAAGTAAGATCACAGGAAATTATTTTCATGCATCTACAATTCTGATATCTTGTCCAAAAATTCACAATTCATTTTAATATCATAAATCTGAGGAATGGATTAGGTGTCCATTTCCCAGTGTTTTCCATTGATGTGATGCTATATTGTCAGTGTGTTTAGTTTTGATATGGTATTTGTTGATAAAATAAAAAACATTTATAAAACTTTAATGTCAAATGTCATAAGGAACTTTTTTAATCAAAGACTTTCAGCAGTCTTGGAGTTTGCTGGGAAACGGAGAACATTTTTGCTCGTTTGACAAAGTGTACTTGTTTTCACCGCTCAAACATGTCTATACAAGAAATATTAGCTCACAGAATACCAAATGCTCTTGGAAATGAGGAACTGATTATCTCAGGATGGTTACCTGAAACTGTATTTCATCACTAAATGAGCAACCTGTCTGAACTTTATTTCTAGGTGTATATATATGATCTGCTTTGAGTAGCTGGGGGTTTCTCATTGGAAAACAAAACAAGTCCTCTGAGCTTTATCAGGGTAGTGTGACATAAATTCCTACCAACAACTGTTGGTGATCTAGCATTGTCATACATCATATCCTATTATCATAAGTGCAACCACCATCTTAAAAATTCAAATCAGATATTTTTTATCTATAGCATAAAGATAATGGAATATATAGTAGATACATTGCTTATTCACAAAAGCAGGAAATTTAGTGAAGTGATGTAAAAAAATAAAGCAAGCCACATTTTATGTTAGCAGGGCTAGTTCAAGCAAATCTGGAGCCTCTGTAACCATTTGACTGGGCCCCTCAGCTCCCAGGGTAAATTGTACAACTTCTACCTGTGCCCACACCCTTCACTTCCCCTCTAAACAAAGTTGTCCCCATAGAGCTCAGCCAGTGCTCCTCGCTACACAGCCCTGGCATAGAATCAGTAAACAAGCACAGTAACATTTCACCATGTCTCTGATAGAGTGGGATGGGGTTTTCCTATAGCTGCAGTTCTGGCTGCGTTGCCTGATTAGAAGATATTTTGTTTGTTTTAGCTTAATCACTTGCTAAGAACAACGGAGCAAGAAAGATCCCCCTCCTCTTTTGCTTGCTAATATCAACTGCCCTGTGCCCTAGTCAGCCAACCCAAGGGCCTGTTGTGGGGACTAGGACTACCCAATGAGAGTCTTCCATTTAGAGATACTGACACATTGGCTAACTTTTGCAGTAGGACAACCCAGGGGGAGTGTCCTCTAGGCCCTGACCATAATCCTATGCTAACTAGTGCGGCCAGTGTACCTTAAGGACCTGTATTTATTTATTTGATCTATTAAAATGCACACAAACCATACTGTGCATATACTATAATGGAAAGATTTCTTACACGATAGCTTTTAATGCAGTCCAGATACAAGACACGTGGATGGGATTCCAATGAATACAATTACAGTGTATATAATGGATTTCCTGGAAAATGTATTAACATGTATCTGTGTTTTGTTTTCTTTCCCAGGTCAGAAGCCTTTCGAAAGGTCCCTTACCATTATTATGAGCCAGGAAGAGATGAATGTGATGAGTACTTTCTGCATGAAAATGCTCCCTATGGAGGTCATAGGTTTATCACAGAAAAGAAAGTATTTGCTAAATGGGCCAAGAAGCACACAATAATATTTACACACCCCAACTGGACACTGTCTTGATGTTGGTTCTTCTTTAGAAGCATACTATTACAAAAATGCCTCAGTTTACAATGACCTTGCTTACATCTGATGGACTTTCTCACACTAGATAAACTAAACTAAAACTCGATGATAGAGAATTTGATGGATCAGCTGTTAAGCAAAACTTACCAATTTGTGGAAGGCAGATGAGTTGCTTATTTTATCACTAAGGGTTATATACCACATAATGCACTTTACATTTTGACTGCATTTTAATTGAAGACAACAGCTGTTTCCAGATAGCAGTGGTTTCATGTTATATACACGCATCCCCACAGAGTGGTGGCCCTTAGAAACTTCCCAGTTGCCTTAGGTAATTAAAATGACTATTTGTATTGTAAAATGACTATTAGTTACCTTTAGTACTGCAAATCTTGAGGTTAACTTCCTATGGGAAAATACAAAGATAGTAGATTCTGAGATAACTGTATCTATTTATCTTACATACAACTGGATAAATTTTAAGGATCACCAGTGTGGCAGTATGTATATACTTTCACATGCATCCACACTCACTGGGTGTGCTAAAATTAGAGATGGGGTAAATAATGATTCCTGAACTGTAGGTAACGCTCATGTGCAAAGATATTCAGAGCTCAAAGGCCCATAGGTAACACAGAAGCTCTGGTTACCTACCTACTTCCATATCGGTTGGCCTCCATCATCTTGAATGATGTAATTCATCTGGACACCGTCTCAAATTATAGTATTTTTGGAGGATGACGTTCCAGCATCCACCAACATTAGTTCACTTTTTGGGACATCACCCTAAATTGTACCTGCTTTTTGAAACAATAGCTCTACAAATGGTGTAAAACATGATGGTGGGGGATGCCTAGGGATATGAGGACAGGACTTGGAGCACAAAACTCCTGAGTTCTGATCCCAGTTTTAACACTGAATCCCTTGCAACCTTGGACAATTTGTTTCACCTTTTCGCCTCAGTTTTTCCACCTTTAAAAATGGGGCTAATACTTATCTACCTCACAAAGGTCTTGTGAGGATTAATTAATGTCCCTAAAGTGTTTTGAAGGTGAAAAATGGTATAGTCATTTATTATTATTATAGCGACACCAATGGCACTTGGCATACATTCATGTATGTTGGCTATTTGAGGAAAGTGGCAGCCATGTCAGGGTCTGATCCTGCAGGATTCTGTGCCCCTCCTTTCATACTGTGTGTTCTTCCTAATCCTGAGTTCCCTCCACTTTCAGTTGGAGTTGAGGGTTCTCAGTGCATCACAGGATTCTCGCATCAGTGGGGCAGCTCTTGAGTTTTAATACTTGCCCATCTCTAATTCAAATACACTGTTCAAAGTGAACCATCATTTATTTCAACTGCAGCAGAACCATTTTTAATTTGAAAATAATTCAACTAAACGTGACCTTTTTTACTGTATTTAAATTAATGGTTAAATCTCTTTTAGTTTGAAACATTTCCTAAAAACGTTTTAGCACCTGGAATGTCAGCTTCAACACTGTAATAACCAATACTGTGAAACTTGAAGGAAGTGTGTGTGGAACGTTGCACACGGGGGCACTCACACTATTAAACAGGAAACTTTGTATGCTTTTGTAAATCATGAAAAGGGGAAAGGAAAAACTTATTTTTACATGTTTGCAGTGTTGTTATAGCCGTGCTGGTCCCAGGATATGAGAGAGACAATTACCTCACCTTTCTTGTCTCTCTATTTTTACATGTAAGTATTTGTATACTGACTGAATTGCCTAATGTATATTTGTATATGTAAATCTATATTTGATATGTCCAGAGCATATATATTCTTTTTCATCATCAAGTGCCACCCTTCTGTAATGAAGAGGAAACATCATTCCCCTTTGTTGTTGAGAGTGATGTCCGTATTTCTTCTCCATTTCCCTTGGATTATGCCACTAGCTTTTTCGATTGCAGCATCTTCCTGATGGTTTTTAAAATACATGAGCTTTCGCCTCTTATTACCTACTGTGTGCCATAGATATGCCTGGTTTGTGGCAGGCAGAACTCTGATGGGCTTGTGGTTAAGGCACTGGACTAAGCCTCCGATGATTTAGGTTCAATACCTGGCTCTGCCACAGGTCACTTGATCTCTCTCTGCTGCCGTTCCCCATTCTCAGAATGAGAATTATCACGTTTCCTTACCCCATCCTTTGTCTGTCTTTTTCTTTGACTGCAAGCCAGATACTGTCATGCACAATGTGTCTGTACAGCGCCTCGCACAATGGGGCCCCAATCTCAATTGGGGCCTGTAGGCACTTACATAATATACAAATAATAAAAATAACGATTAAAATCCCTCCTTCCCCAAGAGTTTAAAATCTATTATAGACTAATACAGCAAAGGCTGAAATAAAGCAAGGATGGGGAAAGGGTAATGGAAGGATGAAGGTTGCAGCTGTGAGCCCATGAGCTAGATTTGCTATGCGCATACATATCTTGTCAATTTGAATGGATAGATAGAAAGTTAATAAAAGGAGCTGCAATGAGGGATTTAAAGGAAGAACAAAGGATGCAGGGCACACCGTGCTACGGGGGATGTACAAGGGCAACATGGGGAATTGTATAAAGTCATTTGTGGGGAAAGGAACCCAAAGAGTGAACATCAGGCGAGACAAGGTGGCAGAAGTAAAGGGGCTAATGAGGAAGAAGGGTTGACTAGTGATGAGATATGCGCAGAAATTGTGCATGTGGGTGAGAGGAGCCTTCATGTGAGAGAAAATCTTGCATGCTAGGTCGTAGATTCCTCAGATCTGTAGCCTACAATTCTTCTACAATATACACTTTGGCAAAATGCCCTCCATCCCCTCTCTCAAAAATATCATTTTTCCCCACAATAAGGACAGAATAAAGACCTTGGGTGATCCTTTATCCACACGTGGAAAGGACAATATTTCAATATCATTCCAGCATAAAGGCAAGATAGTTTCAAGATAATTGGAACTCGTTCAACATAAATCTGTTGTAAAGTGTGTGAAGCCTTGTTCTGAAAAATAAACAGAGCCAATGCAAATATTTAATACAATTATACAACATCCTCCAAGAGTAATCAGGACATCCCACTCACAAATCCACAAATGGTGTTTTACATTAATATACAAAACCGGAGACCTAAACTGGTTTAAAATTTGCAATGTGTGTTTACAGATTCTGCTACAGAAGGCCAATCTTTTGTATGTATTCAGTTCTGACTTTGCATTCTGTTCAGCATTTACAGTATATTATATGGGAAAAATGTGCAGCATGGCTTAGTGGATACGACACTGGATTGGGACACAGGAGAGAGAGGGTCTAATCACTGCTGTGCTATTGGCTGGATGTGGGACCTTAGGCTAGTCGCCACTCTGTGCCTCAGTTTCCCCATCTGGAAAAGGAGGATCATGATAGTGACCTTTACACAGCACTTTGAGATCTACTGATGACAAGTGCTATGTAAGAACTAGGTGATATTATTATTTCTTTACTGACTGTAGAGTTTCTATGTAAATGTTCACTGACATTCCCCTATCTCTGTACGAATGGGAACTAAGGCAAAGCATTTCAGTGTGTTCTTAGGTGCATTGCTGAATAGGGATGGAGTTAAGAACAGGCTTATGTCCCACTGAAGTCATGCATGTGCCTTGCTCATTAGGAATGAACTGCTGAATTGGGGCCTAAATGGGGGAGTTTTGGAGAACCTAAGTCTACCAATCAGTTTCTCCCTAAAAATTATTACTACTTTCTCTGCTATCATTGGAAAATACACCACAAATGTTTTTAATCTGTATTTTAAAAAAAAACTTTTCTAAAGAGGAAATTATTCTAAAGTTAATGGACTCTATTGTAGCTCTTTATGGACTATTTACATGCTGTATGGAATGGCTCATCAGACTTCATCATGTGCAATGCCCAGTTACATAAATATATCTCTAGCAGCAGCTAAATGTGTAGCAGAATTGCAAACCTCATTAAACTGAAATTGTCACAAAGCAAACTTGGAAGTGTTGCTACCTGCTTGTAGTAGACTCCTTGAATTTGCAGTTTGAGAAAAACCACATTGAAACCACATTAGAAACATTGCGTCAAGCTTCATGCACACCAAAGTAAATGAACATCACTCCCTTTATTTAAATTAGCCTGTCTTTAGCATAAACTAAATGCAATTTTTCATTATTTTTATTATATGGGTAAGGAACTGTGACCACTGCATTAAAGATGATTGTGTTAGAAATTAGCACTGCAGTATGGAAGAAAGAATTTTGTTGTGTGACTGTGTTAAGAGACCTTGATCAGTTACCTTCTGAGAGCAGGTAGGACAGCAGTTCAGAAACATTCCTTCTTTTAAATAAGGACTACTACAAATTACCTGACCTTATTCAGATGCTATTTGCTTACTTTATTTGAAGACCCCTATTTTAATCAGCTGCTCCTGTGAGTAAAGAAAGCAAGCAGTTGACCTGCAGACTTCAAATAGTTCTCCTAGTTATATTTGGTAGAATGATATTCACAGATAATTTGGCAATGTTTTTGCTATCCGTCATCAAATAAGTGAAACACAAATATTTGTATTTTAATTCAGTCAGCTCTTAGCTAAATATTTGTCAAATGTATTATTTGTGAATATTTTTATTTGTGTCAAATAAGTAAATTTGCATTCATTGTCTGACCACCTATAGTCCTAACTTAGATAAAAGGTTTAAATATAGGACATATTTATTTATCATACTTTGTATGTGGCCTGTAGAGCTGGTTAACAGTTTTCAAAAATGTTGACATTGTCTTGGAAAGAACTGGGGCAAAAATTTTCACAAAATTTTTTCCATTTTTTATCCATCTCTAGTTGCATGTTACATAGCTACAGGTATGTAACTTTGATACATTTAGATGATGTTGCAATTGCATGTGATGTGTGTCAAGTTGAATGTTTTCCAGTCAGTCTCTGGAAATTGGCCCTGACCTGTCCACTCCTCCCCTCCCACCTGCCAAGGCTCCAACTCCGCTGCTTGCATAGGCGTGCGCAAGGTACAGAGGACACAGGAGATGGTTCCGTAAAGGCAGCTGAGCCCCTCTCCTATTCAGGATGAGGAGATATGCACACAGAGGGCTCCATATGCAGACAGATCCAAAGGGGGTGGTCTAGGTTCTCTGTCTTAGATGCCTGGCTTGTGTGTCTTGTTCACATGTTCAGGATCTAACTGATTGCCAGATTTGGGGTTGGGAAAGAATTTTCCCCCAGGTGGGGTGTGGATCACCTGCTGGTGTTATCTGGGCATGTCTCACCTAATGAGTTCACGGCCATTGCAGGGGCCTTGGGCACTAGTGACACCTCAGTCTCTCATGTTCTCTGTCTGAGACACAAAACAGTTCACTCTCCTGAGGACTAAAATGCTTTAATTTAACTGAAGCCATTGGGCTCAGCATAGGGTCTTTGCATGAAATGTAATGGTCTGTGTTATACAGGTCAGACTAGATGATCTAATGGTCCCTTCTGTCCTTCAACTCTTTGAAACTTATGAAACTCTGAAAGGTCATAGACTGAAGGAGTTTGAGCAAGAGCAGACTGTGTTCAGGAGAGGTCAACCTAGCTATCACTTCAATATTCATAGAGTGCTCATTGCTACGGTATAGGCCCTGGGTAGTCACGGAGGGCCCAATCAAAAGCCCATCGAAGTCAGTGGAGGTACCGCCACTGACTTCAATGGGCTTTGAATCAGGCACAGAACATCCATCACTATAAAATATTGGCAGTCAGATGAACTGAGGTAAGCAGTCTTGTGTAGCAAGCACCAGGTGCACTATTGCATTGTATAAATAGTAATGTCTAGGGAGAGCAAGTTCAGCACTGTTGGGGCTGTCTCAACCAGTGCTCTATCACCCAAGGTACAATGCTGGAACCCTTCTCGGGGCAGCTGAGGTCAGAGCACAGATGCTCACCCAGAAAACATGTCAATTAAAGCAAAGAACATTCAGCCTTGAATTATAAATGTTTATTGCCCTGAGAAGATGGAAAAACAGAGGCGCTTTACACATTCGTGCTTGTGTTTGGTTGCAAATCATCTCTGACTGTATTTCAGAAATAGCATATGCCTCTAGTGATGCTAGAGCTAGTCTAGTACTTGTTTCTGATGAACCAGAAGAGTAAAATTCCATGTCAGTTTCCAAAGCATCAACTTAGAGCTGTCCTTGGGCAATGGTACATATCGAGTACAACAAATAGTCGTGTTTTTTATTGTTAATGTTGTTTCCTGACGTGGCATAGTTAGCTCTTTTGAGCAGAAAGTGTTTCATTTTCAGCAGATATGTCTCTTTCTGTTCCTTTATTGTTTGGAGGATACACAGAAATGTGACTTAAACATGCAGAGGTGAAGGATGCCTTGGTGAATAAATAGCCAAAATCCAAATGTACCTTCTTGAGTACTGATTTGTTTCTGTGCAAAGCTTCAGGAAACAACATGTTGTTTGTTTACTCCGTGTTACATAACCCACAGAATATTCATGTCCATGGACTGGACTGGTGCTCCCATGGTGAAATCTGCAAGAGGAGACTAATGGGGGGAGGAATGAAATCCTCCCCCATAAGATCTGTCCAAAATAGGGATTCCCGGGAGGCCAGAGCCATCTGCTTGGCGTCCCAGTGCTTCACTGCCAGTTTTGGCCCCCAAACCTGCCCTGCTCCCACAGATCCATTAGATTATATGCATCCTCCACCCCAAACAGGGGAGTTCATGACCTGCTCATAGCCTGCCCAATTCTTTCCCCTTCCCCTCCCCCACAGAACCAGTTCCCACAGAGCATCATTTGAGGACTCTTGGGAAGAGGAGCCCTCATCCCCTTTAGCACTCGGAGATATAGTATCATAATCTAGCCCCAGGTATGAGTGGTGTGAGTGTCTGGGTCTTGGAGGAGGGGGCAGTTCAGCTGAAAAGCCATTGAGTTACGTTACTGTCAGTATGTTTTAAGCTTAACTCACTTGCAAAGGGTAATGAGTTCATGGACCCTTCCAACATCTGATTTTGAATGTATCACTGGCTGCTATTATAATAAGTCCTGTAGAAATGAGGGTGTTAGTATGTTAATATGGTCCAGTACCATTCTGATTTACCGGCCCTAAAGAAACTGTAACTTGAACTAATGCATGTTCTTACCATGTAGTATGCATGATGGCATGTTATGTATTATTTTATTCTCATACTGTAATAGATAATGGAACTTGTGTGCATATTGTAAACAATAGTAGCTCTTTCTCTTTAATATTGTATGACATTGAGTTGGAATGCTTTGCTTCAAACCTATAGCAGTGCCATTAGCAGACTGTGGTATATAAACTAGTGAAGCCAGTCAGGAAACGTTTACTAAAGTTGACATTTTTCACTTGAATATCAGACATAGTTAAACATGTTTTTGTGAACCTACCCTGGGGCTCAGCTATCATTTCTGTGCCCTGCTATAAGGAAAGCCTACATTTGGGTATAACCTCAGGAATGACTTTCTTGACACAGGCGGTGTCAAATACATTATGTTGTTAGGGCAGCATTTTACAAATGTTTGACTCCTGTGCAAGTACCTTATTTTTTGCATGATTTCCGTATGTGACAGGATGAATGTGGTAGCTGCACAGTTTGTTCATGTTGAAATTCCTGACACTAACATTTCTGAGGCTGGGGAAAAATTTTCCTATGCTGACTGCTGTCAGGGCCTCCCATCTATCCCCTCCTCAGCACATGCACATGCAGTTGACAGCACAAGAAGCATTTTTCCAGGTATTAACAAATCAGAATGAGGAAAACCAATATTTCTTATAGAGGGAACTAGTAAATGCAGAACTGTTTGTTGCTTTATGTTCACTAAAGTCCTGGTACATTCTCAAAGTGACCTACTAGAATGTTCTACAGTACCGGGAAGAGTAACTTCTGTTCACCCCATTTAGCAACACAATCTTTTGGCTAAAGAGAAGCTCCAGTGTTGGGTCTTTCCTCCATACTTCTTGGCCTAGGCTCATTCCTTTCATAGCTCTGCCCTTTTCAGATCTGAACCCTCTCAGGTAATATGGGCTGAGAGGTCTCAGCACCTAACAGGACCATGCCCTAAATATGCTCCACAAGTCAGAAATGTGATGCAGTAGAGTATAATCCAACATGTGCACAATATGGAAAGTGTATGTTTTGATCAGATTAATTTTCATTCCATTTACTCAAAATAGGCAATTTATTGTGTACATACTTGTTACTAATATTGCTCTGCTAATGCAGCCGTTGTTTTTATATAGTATATAATGCACATCTTCCCGTTCATCTTTTTACAGGGACAATTTTTGTTCTTCTCCTTGCATACCAGTAGGTTCCTATATATGTGTGTGTGTGTATACATGATCCTAACTATACATATACAATGATGGGGTCTAAATTAGCTGTTAACACTCAAGAAAGAGATCTTGGAGTCATTGTGGATAGTTCTCTGAAATCATACACTCAATGTGCAGCAGCAGTCAAAAAAGCGAACAGAATGTTGGGAATCATCAAGAAATGGATAGATAATACGACAGAAAATATCATATTGCCTATATATAAATCCATGGTATGCCCACACCTTGAATACTGCATGCAGATGTGGTCGCCCCATCTCAAAAAAGGTATATTGGAATTGGAAAAGGTTCAGAAAAGGGCAACAAAAATGATTAGGGGTATAGAACGGCTTCTGTATGAGGAGAGATTAATAAAACTGGGACTTTTCAGCTTGGAAAAGAGGCGACTAAGGGGGGATATGATAAAGGTCTATAAAATCATGTGTGATATAGAGAAAGTAAATAAGGAAGTGTTATTTACTCCTTCTCATAATACAAGAACAAGGGGCCACCAAATGAAATTAATAGGTAGCAGGTTTAAAACAAACACAAGAAAGTATTTTTTCACGCAACATACTGTCAACCTCTGGAACTTCTTGCCAGAGGGTGTTGTGAAGGCCAATACTATGACGGGGTTCAAAAGGGAACTAGATAGATTCATGGAAGATAGGTCCATCAATCGCTATTAACCAGGATGGGCAGGAATGGTGTCCCTAGCCTGTTTGCCAAAAGCTGGGATTGCATGACAGGGCATGGATCACTTGATGATAACCTGTCTGTTCATTCCCTTTGGGGCACCTGCCATTGGCCACTGTCAGAGGACAGGATACTGGGCTTAATGGACCTTTGGTCTCACCCAGTATGGCCATTCTTATGTTCTTATATACAAGCGTTCTCCTGTTTTTATGAAGTTGCTATTACATATTACTAAACTGAATTTAATTAGAAGTGTCATATATTATTACATTTCTTATTTACTTTTTTTTAGTGCTAGATTTAAGTGTCTTTTGTACTGTTAAAATTTATTTGAGATATTTTGCGTTTTGTCAGTTTTCCTACAGTGCGCTACTTACTTTTCATTCCCATTTGGATTATTTTTATGTGCTTTCTCTGTATTTGCAAAATTGTGCCTGGGATATTTTAAAGTCTGAACAATAAATGTCTACAATTTCCAGTCTCTGTTAGAGAATATTTTTATGTTACATCATTTGTGCACATCTTTGTGCCAGACAAATATTATTCGTTTATACACAGCTGCAAATGTACATGATAGTTCACAAAAAATCCAGAGTCCCTGCCCCACAAAAAGTTTACTATCTGCTTCGGACAAATAATACGTGAACTGTGCTTGAATTATTACTCTTATTGATATTAGAAGACACTGGTATCTGATGACATTACATAAATACAGCCCTGATCCTGCAAACACTCACGTGTGCTTAACTTTAAGTATGTGGGCAGTACTCTTCACTTCAATGAGTCTACTTTTGGGAGTAAAGTTAAGCAGCTGTGTAAGTGTTTGCAGTTTGGGGGCCTAAACAAGCACATTAGTTCCCTCCAGTAACAAGTGCATAGCTCCCATCCGCTCTCCCACAGAGTGATGTTACTTAGGAAGTGAGTGGATATGAAGGAGGTACGAGAGGGTGTTCAGCACTTAGAAAGAGAGAGAGCACTCCAAACGTAGAGGGTTGTTTGAAAGCTCATGTCTAATGATAACAGGTGAGTATTTGCTTCTTTTATTGCCCAGCTAGTAGAGTCATTGATGTCCAACATGCTTCAGTATACACAATTTAACTTGACATGACTTATCGATTAGCTAAGCACATATAGACCAACGGGGCCTGTGAGAAGATTGCAAATTTCAGGTATGTAGGTCAAGGCTGTGATAAATAATACAGCCTCTGTATCAGCTAATTTAGGGCCAGATTCTGGTACCTGATCTGACCTGAGGAAATCAGGAGTACTGGATAAAAGGACAAGTTTCCTATCTCTTGCTGTGGCATGCTGACTGTGGTGTCAAGAAGAAGAAGGAAGAGTGGGATTTCTGTGGTAAAACGACAATTAAGTCTAGGAAAGAAATAGCATTCCCAGGCTGAGCTCTGAGGGTCTTTCGAACTTGATACCGGTGTATCCTGCCAAGGGACTTGTTAAGCATTTGTGTGTTATTTTTCAAACATACTCACTGGATACACATTAATGTTCCCTTCAGAGCCATTAGAGCATGAGCTGCACATGCATACTAATAACATGATGAAATATGGATTCATTTAATCTCCTTTCTCCATACAGCTCTGTTAGTTTTGTAGGTTATTTTTGATCTGCGTTCACACTTAACTGCTGTGGCATAGCGTATGAATGTGAATTCATTCAAGTGTGCATTGTGGAGCGCATGTGGTTATGTAATAAAATCTAATTATTGAAATGTTTTAATGTAAGGATAAAAACAAGAACCTTGATACATGCACAGTGGTTCACATATTAAAACCGACACGTTGGGCCATTTTTGAGCACATCTGTGCTCTACATGAGCTTAGCCCACAATCACATTATGACCTAAGAACCTGCTCCCACAAGCAGCTTCGTGCGAGCAGACCCTTGTACTCTGACACAGCCCCATTGACAGGAGTCTGCCTGCAGCTTTGAAGGATTGAAGCCAAAGAGATTTAAATATTGATGTATCTGAAATAAGGTCTATTTAAAAAAAAAAATCCGAATCTCTCATTAGACCAACTTGTTTATATTTGAAAGGGCTTTGATGAAGAAAAAAATATATGTTTTATTTTTATGCTGGTTATTTTAGTTCAAGTTAGTCATTTTGGCTTAGTTTGCAGCAAGGGAGATTTATGGTAGATGTTATGAAAACATTTCTGACCATAAGGGTAGTTAAACAGTGGATCAGGTTATTTAGGCTGGTTGTAGAATCCCCATCGTTGGAGGTTTTTAAGAATAGGTGGGACAAACACTTGTCAGGGCTGGTCTAGCTATATTTAATCCTGCTTCAGCTCAGTGAGGTGACTTCTTGAGGTTCCCTCCAATCCCACATTTCTATGATTTTTGTATGATTTTTTAATCTTGTGTTAAGTTACAGGAGTACCAACAAGGATCTGGTATCTGAAAACATCTAAACCTTGCAAAGGCCAGTCCAGAGATGACTCTGTACTTCTTCCAGTGCTCCACAATCTAACCTTCCATTTTAAAAAGAGAAGCAAAGTCCCCAACTTCAAACTGGGTGCTGAGAGTTTCAGAGGAGCTGAGTCAAATCACACACTCAATTTCCATTCCGTCAGATTTGGGCCCCCAACTCCCCACAGCTCCTTTGAAAATCTCAGTTTATATGCCTAATGTTAGGCTCCTAATGCAAATAAAGGCTCTGGATTTTCAGAATGGCTACAGCAACCATTGCCACCCCATCTGCAGAGGGGCACTTCTGTTGCTAACTCTGCAGGAGCTGATGATTTTCAGGGTCTTGATTAACCAGGCTGTCCAACAGCCATAAAAAAATCTGCTGATCGATACTTTGACAAAGCTTATAGTGGAGGCTTTTGTGTCCAATGCGGCCAAAGTGTAAGAATTCAAAACATCCCTACAAAGTGATTGATCATCTTCAGTACAAGACTTCTACCCCTGTGGCTCTAGTCATTGCTCTCCTACATCAGTTGTCACAAATCCTCCATAAGCCAAGGTGACCTCTAAGAATAAAGGTAAGGCAGAGGATGCCTTAAAGTAACCCTAGTGAACATCAAAGACAAAGGACAGCTGTAAAGTCCTACCAACCCATTAATAGTGTGGCATGTGAGAAACAACATTCTCCCTCAGACACCGCGGGGGGAAAAATCACTCCAGTTTTATTAACCTCCAGGGCTCTTGCCAGGAGAGTTCTGTCCCCACCTCAGTGCACAGGAGGTAAGGATCTGTTTATGACACATCATAGTAGATTTGCCCAGTTTTTTAGTTACAATGAAAAAGCCTTAAGCCATCATTGTGAACTCATCAGCACCATCACCACTGCTTGGTCTGTAGTGTACTACACCATATGGCAGAAGCCTCATACTTTCAGTGTGCTACCTGGAGCAGAGATAGCACATGTATGTCTACACAAGCTGGGGGAAACACCTCCCAGTTGCTGTGTAGACATAGTGACAGTGACTAAAATTTAGCCAGTCTGCTCTTGAATGTCTGTATTTCATCAGCCCAGGCCCTTCAGGTTTATTTCTTTCAGCTAAGGCATCCATTTGGCCCCTAACTGTTTTCTATGGATATAATCACACCTGAGAGACAGATGCCTGATTGTTGGCACTGCCTTGTTCAGATGCTCTACAAGTTGCACTTCTCCATCTTCTCAGTGATTTTTGACTGGTGAAAGGCACATAACGTATCCCCATCTCCTGTAGAAAATGAAAATCGGTGGTTTGCCAGTCGTAGAATTTGTGGTATTACACAATGGCAAAACCTAGGTTTCCAGACTGAAAAAAAAAATCTGTCTCAGATTCCATTTCTTCCTAGTGTAGGAAGTGCAGTCTAGTGGACTGGGACTCTAGAGACCTGAAAAATTTTAGCTCAGCCATAAACTTCCACTGTGTTATTGGGAAAGTCACTAAATCTACCCTGTGCCTTATATCACCATCTGAAAAATGGGGATGATAATACTGCCCTACCTCACAGGGGTGTTGAAGCTAAAATCCATTAATGGTAGTGAGGTGCTCAGATTCTCTGCTGATGAGAGCCTTGTAAGTACCTAGACAGATATATTTTCCTTTCCTAGCATGAAAAACTACCAAAGGCTTGGGCCAAAAGGCCTTAAAAAGGCATCTCTACCCTGATGGTGTCCAGCCATAGCTAGGGCCCTACCTTCTGATATAAAAAAAATGAATAAAGAATTAAAGGAGGGTAATATCAACATGGGATTATGAACAATAGATTCTGTCAAACTAACTTGATTTTTTTATGAGATTACAAGTTTGGTTGATAAAGGTAATAGTGTTGATCTAATATACTTAGCAGTGCTTAATTTGTAATGAAAGGTGCCGGGGCTCAGACAATTTTTTTTCTTTCATAACTGATGCAGCAAGCCCAGAGGCGCTGGGTTTATGAACTGCCATGCCTAGAGGTGCCGAGGCTTAGGCCTGGCAAGCCCTGATATTTAGACTGCTGTAAAGCTTTTGACTTGGTACTAGACAATATTTTGATTAAAAACTAGAACATTAGAAAATTAACATGGCACACATTAAATAGATTAAAAACTGGCTAATTGGCAAATATCAAAATGTAATTGTAAACAGGGAATCAGCATTGAGTGGGTGTGTTTCTAGTGGGGTCTCACCGGGACAGATTTTTTGGCCTTACACTATTTAACATTTTTATCAATGACCTGGAAGAAAACACAAAATCAACACTGATCAAGTTTGCAGATGACACAAAAATTGAGGGAGTAGTAAATGATGAAGAGGACACAGTAACTGATAACAAAGAGATACGAATTTCTTAGCAAGTTGGGTGCAAGCAAATAATATGCATTTTAAAAGAGCAAAATGTAAATGTATGTACCTAGGAACAAACAACTCTGGGAAGCAGTGACTTTGAAAAAAATCTGTGGTCATGGTAGATAATCAGCTGCACATGAACTCCCAGTGTGATGCTGTGGTCAATAGAGCTAATGCGATCCTTGGATGCATAAACTGGAATTTTGAATAGGAGTAGAGCGAATAGTTGACCTCTATATTTGGCACTGGTGTGATCACTGCTGAAATACTGTGTCTAGTTCAGGTGACCACAATTCAAGAAGGATGTTGATAATTTGGCGAGGATTCAGAGAAGAGCCACGAGAATGATTAAAGGATTAGAAAACATGCCTTATGATAGCCTCAAGGAGCTCAGTCTATTTAGCTTAACAAAGGAAAGGTTAAGAAGGAACTTGATTATAATCTACAAGTATCTGTCATGCACCAAGGTGTAGGTGACTGGGGCCCAGTGGTCGAAGTAGAATCAGAGGGCAGAACCAGAGTCATGGTCAGGAGACAAGTCAATTGTTGGAGCCAAGAATTAGGAATCAGGAGTTCAGAGGTAGGCAGGTACTAGGGCTGGAGCAGAGCAGGCAAGGGAAGAAGCAAGGACTGGACAGGAAGCAAGTCTGGCACAGCTATAGGCATGGCACACTGAGCAGACACTATGCTGCTATTGCTATAGGGCTTAAATTGTGATCTGTTGGCTCTTCTGACCAGAGAGCACAGTCACTAAGTGAGGGTTTATTGGGTCCACAAGCTCATTGAGTTGCTAGGCAACCCAGCCCAGAGGCATCTGAGCTCCTGACAGTATCTACACATGGGGAACAACTATTTAATGATGGACTCTTCAATCTGGCAGACAAAGGTATAACCCCATCGATTGGCTGAAAGTTGAAACTAGACAAATTCAGACTGGACATAAGGTGCAATTTTTTAACAGTAAGGGTAATTAACCACTGAAACAATTTACTAGGGGTTGTGGTGGAGTCTCTATCAATGACCATTTTAAAATGAAGATAGGATGTTTTTCAAACAGCTACACTTTAGATATTATTTTGGGGAAGTTGTGTGGGTCTGTGCTATTCAGGTCAGGCTAAATGATCACAGTGATACTTTCTGGCCTTGGAATCTATGAATCAATGAAAAGTTTTCTTGAATGAATGGATTAGTCGTATAAGTTTCACTCAGCCACCTATCCAGGCCTGGTGATACTTAGCACTTTCTCTTTAGCAGAGAATCGTAGAAGTTATGAATGAGCCTAGCCCCATTTCTAAAACTGCAAATGCAATTTTGCTCACCTCCCTTTTGTGCATTGAAAAACAGATTTGTGCACACACATTGCATTTTTGGATGCAAATCGGGCTGTGATTAAGTCAATGTTTTTTAATAGTCTCCAAGAGAAAACGGGGAAGTGCATCCCCGGTGGTATTCCAACTGAAACTAGGCAAAACTCTAGAAAATAATTGGTATGGAACAGCCCTTTCGTGGCAGGTGGAGAGAATAGATGATATAGTATTGATAGATCTTTTAAGTTTCTAATTTCTAAGCATGTGCAGCTACTGCGGACAATAGGTTTGGAGTAATTTGTGACTGTGAATCATGATTTTGTGTGTTCTGTTGTCTGGAAGATTAATATACAGACAAAACCTACCAAACAAAAACTCACCAGGGACGTATGGCAAAACCTACATTCCACTCTCTTTTAGTGAGTATGTGTCCCATGATCAGAGCACTTGACTGTCATTTTGTTCTGACAGAGGACTATGAGGTGAGGATAAGATTGTATAGTTAACAGTTGCATAGTTAATGACAGGTAGATATAGATACAGTAAGTAAACTAGACAATCAAAATACATTGGAGGGAATTAGAGTGAGCACTACAGGGAGTTTTTGGGGGTTAATGTGTAATTCTTATTTTTATCTTAATCAGTATTTTTTCACTACTAGGAATAAATTGTCCCAAAGATTAATTCCAACAACCATAAACCAGTGAGCACTACTGAGATAAGAAATATTGAAAGCAAAGTCTGAATTACTCTGAGGGAGATATGGGAATTGGAGAAATGCAAAGAGAGTAAATATTTAAGTTAAGGACATTGGGCCATATCATGCCATCTATTATAAGTTGAACTTCTCACTGAAATCAATGGGGATGTCTATTTGTGGCTTAATATGGAACATGGGGTTTTGCAGCTTCATATGAACTAATGACAGTGGAGCACAAAAAGAAGCAAGAAACAAAATCGAACCACTGTCTATGGTGCTGGCCCCCAATTGACTATGTAGGGGAATTTTTTTTTCTCTCTCAGGGTGCTTGAAATGGTAAACTATCCCACCAGCAGGCCAAGTGAGTGTGAGACTTCACTTCTAAGAAAAGAAGGATTGCAAGAAAATCAAACTGCATCAGAGACATCCTTGAGAGTTTAAAAATGTGGATTCTAAAGCCTTAATTTGAGTCTATAGCTAGCAAATAGGATGCATTAATAGCCCTTTCCACTCTCAAGTGTTTCTTTCCTTGAACAGATTATTAGACAGCAAGGACTGAGGATACCAACCTTGAATCATGAAAACGTGTCTCTATACCAAAGAAGTGTTATAATGAAATTATAAACATTTGTAATAGTTTAGGATCCAATGGGCTCAAGACCTTTGCTTTTAAAAACATGTTTTAGAATGTTATCATTCTACAGCAGCATTTTCTCTACTCTTTATCTTCTAAATGCTTTTGGACACACAGACCATGGGATTAATTATACATGTGAGCAACAATTCATGAATATTTAACATATTCATTTATACTTAATGAATAAATTTGCATTTTGACAGTTTAATGTGTTTTAAGGAAATACTGCTCATTACCTTTCAATTTTGTAGATCAGTAGAATGTAATTGGAATGATAAGGTGAGATAGATATAGCATTATTTACTGTAATTATTCTTACAGTTTTGTCTTTTAAACATCTGTATTTGTTTTATTTTTATGAAGTTTCCGTCTCTTTCAATCGTTTCACCTTGGTTCTTATTTTAAAACAAGTATCTCAGAGGCAAGAATATCTAATGCAATTTAAATAATCAAGTGTTATGTTTTAGAACACCGAGTTCCCCTCTTAACAACACAGAGAATGCCCACTCACAATTACCACTAACTGGTATCCTAGTTAACTGTTTCAAGAGAAGTGCCAAGGTCTGAACAGGCATAACAAAAAAATTTCCTCTTACTCTTGGAGACAGTTTTTCTTTGTATTAGAGTTTTGGGCAGACCTGAAAAGAACCATGTGGGGAAACTGGCACTGCAGCTCTTCTGTAAATGTTGCTGTTTGTAGGCCACAATTTTCAAACCTGTGTGCCTAAATGAAGATTTTAAATCCATATTTTCAAAGGTGCTGAACGCTGACAGCTCTCCAAAGCTTCAGTGGGTTTTGTGGGTGCTCAGCACCTTTGAAAACAGGCTACTTGTGCAGCATTCCCAACTCTCATTATATCAGTGCAAGTCTTGTAATACTTGGTGTCCTTCTCAAAGCCCCAGTTCCTAGATTCTTGTGATTATATGCCAATCACAACTTGAATTTTTTTAAAAAAATTTCATTTCTAGCTCTTATGGTTATAGAGAAAAACTTTATAAAGTAATCTAAGTGTACTCTAGAGGCTCAAAAGACAGAAGACAAAGAAAAAAACTCCAAACTATTTTTAAGACAATCTCATGGATTTTTTGGAGCCTGACTCATCACTTCCAAATGTTTAGGGGTGATAATACTGCTGGTGTGAACTCCTGACTGAAGTCAATGAGAGTTTAGCTATTGATTTCAATGAGTCCAGGATTTCACCCCTTATATTTAGGTGCATAAAAAATATAGGCTTGGAAACCTAAATTATGCCAATACAAGTTTGACAATTTTGGCCTTAGTGCCTACGATGTACTAGGCACTTTTTAGACAAATATGGATATAAAGAGCTTAAAATAATAAGAGGCAAAAGGAAGAGTTCGCTCTTTACATTTACAAATATCAATTTTAAAGATGTAGCAGGCAAATAAACAAAAACATCTCATAGGATTCCCATGCTAACTACTGAGGAAAACACTTCTCATAAAAGAATCTTTAGAATTGCTTATCAACAAATAGCTTCTTTAACATATAATTTCTATTTGGTACTATGAAGCACCATATGGTGGCAGATAGAAATCCACAATAGCTGTTACCATAGTGCTACTCTGGTCATGATTGAAAACAACAACATAATTGCCGAAATGGAGACTTGACCTTTCATTCAGTTTTAATAGACTGGTTTCTGAATACAGTTCTGATTCAAAAGAATTGCATGAAATCTAAGTTAGTTCTATCAAACTTGTATGGCATTGTCAAATCCTCAGGCCAGGAGCAGACCTCGCTATGGGTTCGTTCAGCACCTGGAATGATGAGGTTTAATCTTGACTGGGAAGTACTAGAATACAGGTAAATAACAATGTCAATACTAAACAAAATCTGACATGGTCACTACACACACACAGACACACACACACTGAGTTTTGATTTGGTGCATAAACACAACTGGTTTATCTTGTATGCCTCATATATTTTTAATTGGAGATGGACACAAGGTGCAAATTTGGATCTGTATTTTGAAACCATACACCCTCAAATTTGTGAGTTTAAGGATTTCAGGTTTGGTTTTGGTCATTGTTACACCAGGGCCAGACAGGATTTGGATCCAGATTTCAAATACAAACATACAGACATTCTCTCTAAGGCTTTACAAATGTTTGGATTCACAAGTTTTGTTTGGACGTATGTCACAGAGCTGGTTCAGGGCCCTGTGCCTGAAGGAGTAACACGCCCCCTTCCCCAGGGAATCTTGGGTAAGAAGCAGTGGAACCCAGGAAAGAGTTAATGAAACTGAGAGGGTCTTAATTGGGACAGTCTTTCAACAACTGGGAAAAGGAGTGTATCTGGTGTTAACTGGGATTACTGTGATATACCTGGGGGAGAGGTGTGTGTGAGAGGGCAGGCCTATAAAGAAGAAAACTTCAGAGTAACAGGGAGGCCCCCGCTATGGCCATAAGCAGAGAGGCCTAGGTGGTAGGGGTTCCTGGCTTAACAGGAAGGCCAAGAGAGGCAGGGTGGGGAGTCTACAAAGCCTCAGAGAGGAGAACAGAGACCTTGGGCTGAGACAGAGAGCTACCAAGCAACTGTGGCACTTTTACTGTGGGGAGCCTGACACAGGACCCTCTAAGGGATAAAGAGACTAGAACAGGATTTTGGTGGAGAGTTAGCTAGGGTGGGAAATGTGAGTTAGTTTTGATTGGATAGCTTATGGTGTGGGGACCCAGAAGAAGCTCCAAGGAGCCCAGGAAGGAGAGCCCAAGATAGTGTGACTGCCAATGTGGGACTCTGAAATCCCCAAAAGGGAATGACAGTATGTGGCCTGGCCAGAGGGCTAATGGGTCAAATTAGAGAGGGCATGCCTGAGTGGCAGAAACTGGGCTTAGACATACCTGAATACTAGGGGGTGCCCCAACAGTAGGTTGCTCCCTATTCCCCATGGACAGCCTATTTCTGCATGTCAGGCATTTGTCTGTAATAAATCAGAAGGCCAAATCCTGCACAGGGCTCCACAGAAGTATTCCAAATACATCTCCTGTAGCAGCCTTCTCATGCACCACTTATGGTGAGAAAGCAGGCCGCCTGTTATATCAGTGGCTACATGTGGCACTGGGATACATACCATCTATTTGCTATTTCCTGCAGAACAGGAAAGGTGTGGTGGAGACAGAGGTGTGATAACTCCGCGGTCGGTTGGCTCTCGTGTTAAACATGCAGTCATTTTGTATGCCTGCATTTAGTTCTGATGGGAGGTGCAATGTACTTGTGTATGCAGATACAAGCCAAGCTGCAAAACTGAAGGCACCTCCCAACTGGAAACAAATTTTCTTTGATTCTAGTGGTATGGCAAGATACCTCCTTCTCTTCAGCAGCCTCAGCCTTTCTCCCTCTGACAGTGGGAGGCCTGGAGAAAATCAGTCCCACTCCAGAGGTTTTTAATTCTTTGCTTTGGTTTATTTTTTTCAATATTTACAAGGTAGGCCTGGTGGTTCTCTTAAGCAAAAACAAACTCAAAACACAAAAGAAATAAATGTTCTTGCTCCCTCACTGGGCCATAGACTTATGCTGGCATCTGGTTGCCAGCCCTTCCCCAAACAGAAGTGAACTCGATTGTTTCCCCAGTAGTAAGGAGAGCAACCTTCCATATAGGAGAATCCTTTTCTCCCTATTGCCCCTAACCCTGCTGCAACTTGTTTCTCATCCCTCCCCACTCTCTCTCACCGGCAAAGGGGTTTTTTAAAGGCCATCAGCAGTCCTTAATTGGGCTCAGGTGTTTCTAATTAACTTGAGGTCACCTCTTTTCAGGTCAGAGGGAAAAGGGCCTTCACAATTCTAGGGCTGACATACCTGTCTTCCACTATTCTCTTATAGCTGTGCAGTCTGATTTTGTCGCACTGGTTACTGATCGCTTTTCCTGCACTTAGTAAAAATTATTCATCAAATATTAAGGAAAATGTCCTGACTATATCAGCTAAACCAAAGAAACGAAAACTCTCACGTTTTGGGGTAAAATCTTTTGCATGTGTGCTACACCCTTGGTACTAGCTCAGCCTCTGGATTGTAGTATCTCATATGTAAGACTCAGAGGAGAAAGTAGGCCAGTACGGCCCGGTACAGCGTACCGGTAAGAAGTGGTCAGCGGTACCGGCCCGTACACAGCCCACATTAAAGCGTTTAACATCGCTGCTCCTTTTGTCCCCATCCCAGGGCCGCCTATGGGGGGAGGGGGAGCTGCCCCGGGGGCCGGCAATTTAAAAGGGCCTGGGGCTCCCAGCGAGTGCTACCGCGGCAGCAGCCAGAGCTCCAGGCCATTTAAATTGCCGCCAGAGCCCTGGGCGGCATGGGCCAGGCAGCATGGAAGGGCTGGCTGCGGGAGGCTAACCCCCCCAGCCCCGCCCCTTCTGCTCAGGCCCCGCCCCTTTCAGGGGCCCAGAGCCAAGACCCCGTACTGGTAAGTATTTTACCTTACTTTCACCCCTGGTTAGGACTGCACATTTAGAGCGGCCCCCACGGCTCCCCTCCATCCTGTCTAAGATGCACAATAGTCTTGGGCTAAACAGAGTGCTTGAAATATTTCCTACATGCAACAGTAAATCCTAAGATTTAAGAAACCAGTAGGATCAGGCCCTAAGTATGTTTCCCAGGATATTTGTTGCTGACTCCATGTGCTGTTTGCTTCCATTCTGATAAGGGATGAAAGCAATAAAAGTCCAATCTTTAAGACTTTTGCCATGGGGAAATCTTGAATTTGTGAATATGGTGGCTGATTATATGCATCACAAAACAAAAATCCATAATTAAACAGCAACAACTGTCTAAAAATAGCCTACTCCTATTCCAAACAGTCAAGGCTCCAGAGTGACAACTCACCCAATAATAAAACTTTCTCATTCTGGGTACCATAGCTAATATCTTTTATCACCAGATAAAAGATATTAGCTATGAAGACATGAAAGAAACAGTTTAATCTGTCCAGTGCCACACCTCTGTGTCTGCCTAGAGTCATGTTTTATAAAAGTATTACCAGCACAGGCTCAAAAGACAACTGAATACACAGCATGCAGCCCCATTGTGCATTTTGCTGAATATACAATCTCTTAAGATATTAAAGGCTTAATACTTGTGGGAAAACATAGGGAAGTTTCAAGAAAGATTAAGCTTGTCTTACTGACCAGTCACTTTGATGCTCCAAAGTGTACCTGCACACCTTTGCTCCTTGTTCTTTGAAAATGTGGGGAAAGATGCATTCTAACAGGTAGATTAACAGGTGAGCATCCCAAATCTTTCCCTGCATTTATCCCACTCCTTCCTGTCTCCAAGAAATTGAAGTGCACAACCCTCCTTCAAACAAGCAGGGAATAAGTTTGACATTTAGTTTGCTTTCCAAAAGCTCTGGCGTACATACAGTAAATTACATAGTGGCAATGCACCCACAGAGGTATAGCTTATGATACAGATGGATCTGTTCACATCTGAACTCTGGGATTAAGTGGTATTTTATACAGAATAAAAGAATTTAAGTGGTGTCACTTAAATGTATGAGTTTTTGTTTAATAATCTTGTTTTGCTTTCACTATAAACCAGTTCAGCTGAAGTGTATTGACTCTTTAAAGAAGCAATTAACTTAATAACTTCTGTGAGTGTTCCAGGAGAGGGCTGAACCCTGCAGGGGCAGACAGTTTGGGGAAACATTGGGACTGGGGGGTGTTGCGGTCACTCTGCAAAAAGTAACTGTGTGGTGGACGCCAGGGTGTGACCTGCATGATTGTCTGATGACGGTTGGTGTCAGGGCTATGAGCCACAGCAGCATAGCATTTAAGCTGCCCAGAGTTGCAGGTCAGGTGATGACACAACCCCCTACTGGTCTGGGTTGAACCCCAAAGCCTCACAGGTACCTACCTACCTAAGAGAGCCCTTCTCTCTTCCCCCCTATAAGCTTGCCACAGGCATGTGCTGTGAAGGCACCTGAGCTGGAGCTCTATTGGTTTGAAGAAAAAATGAGGGGGAGGGCAAGGCTGTTATCAGAGCGTTTGCCATTAGGCCCAGTGCCTTTAGAATTCACTTTCCCCTGGGCTAAGGCTGCCAACAGTCCCTTATTACAACAGTCCCTTATTTTTCATCTCTGTATAATAAGATCAGGTGTGTTGCAAAAAGGAGCAAGAAATACCCCTGGCGAATGTAGGTGAGCACTGCTTAGTATTATTATTATTATTTTATTTTATTTTTATTATGAATGATAATGATACTAGTATAGGGAGGAGAAGTGGGTTGGGGGTGCTAAGAAAATAGTTCTTTATTTTTGAAGTAGAATATTGGCAACCTTACCCTCATGCCATAATACCACATGTTTGTTAACCTTTTCTTTTTCCCTAGCCCATCAGAAGATGGGCTAGAAAGCAATGTGATGTGAGGGAGAGTTTGGGGAGAGTCTGTTGGGGGCTTACATTAAATTTTGTTCTGTGGTGTTGGTGTCTTGGTCTGGGAGTAGCAGGCAGAGTCATCTTATTTTAATAGTGTCATCTTTAACAGATTCACTAGGGTGCCCAGAGTCTGTGCTGGAGCTCTTTTACTACTGAGTAGTAGAAACATAAATAAATAATAGGTGTGAATGGGAGCAAAGAAGATCGATGATGGACCGCTGGGATGGGGCACATGCCCCACAGTGGGCTCTAATAGAGCCCTAGGGAGGCTGCGCAGGAGGCAGCCAATCAGAGAAGGGCTGAAGGGAGTAGCCAATCAAGGCCAATTCAGCCCATATAAAAATGGAGCTGCAAGGCAGAGGAAAGCAGTTCTCTGCTAGGAGCCCAGGGCAGAAGGACTGTGTCTCTGGAGGGCTGAGAGAACTGCCAGCACTCTTGACAGAGCAGTGCTGCTACCAAGGACCAGGGGAGCAAGAGAGAGCTCCTGGCTAGCTGCTGGGGTTTGCAGACTGAGGCCCTGAGGCAAGGACAAAGAGGATGCAGGTGCCATGAGGAAGTGGCCAGACAATTTGCTGCAGTAGCCACTAAGGGATGTGGCTGAACAGCAGACTGCAGGTCCCCTGGAATGGTGGGGGGGAGGGCACAGTGTGTGGTACAGCTGGAGGGCTGTGTCACTGAAGAGGATGCCATGGTCACTGGAGAAATGTGGGTCCTAGAGCAGAAGTGATGGTGGCGAGGTACTACCCAAAGAGGGCGCACTAGTACACAGAGCTAATTCCCAAGACAGCCAGCAGGAGGCACCAAAGTGGTGAGTGAACCCCAGTTACAAACGCCAACCAGAGAAAATTGGAGGGGCTGGAACTGGACTGCTGAGGCTGGACCATCACAATGTTCCCTTTGGTCTTGGAATCTATGATCTGACTTCCTGCATAACACAGGCCAAAGGCCTGGAGAAGGTGAGAAGACTGTGGCCTAATCTTCCTTTGCTGCCCATCCTGCTGGCCATAGGCATGAGAGTGAGGCAATAATGGTAGTCCTTGCTCTTGGAAAAGGCTACAAAAGAAAAGGGACCATCAGGATTCTGCTGCTGCAGAATATTCAATTAAAATTTGCTGCCCCACAATCCAGTAATTTGTTATTGAGTTGGAGCCAGGATAAAAGTCATTCTAGTTAGTGTCTATTTTACAAAGTTGAATGTAATTACTAAAATGTTTAAAAGTTAATGAAGAATATATGATCTGAAAGTAGGTTCTAATGAAAGGCAATCCTCTCACACATACTTTTGCTGTCAAAATCTTATTATGTATTATGTATGTAACAGCTCAGTGTAGATCAGTGGTTCCCAAACTGGGGTTCATGAACCCCTGGGGGTTCGCAAAGTGTTACAGGGGGGTTCTCGGGAAAAAATTCCCTAATGGCGGACAGAGCTGTCCCTAGGAACCCCGGGCAGCACAGGGCCAGCAGCCCGGAGCCCCTGGACTTCAAGAGCTAAGCAGATCAAAGCAAGCATATTTATCACACTGAGGAGAGTTAAACTTCAAGACTCCTTATAAGAAATGGAAAGGGAGGTGGATATTTTTTGCTGTTTTTAAAATTAAATAGGCAGCTAGTATTGTTTTAAAAATTATTATGAAGAACAAGTTTAAGTTTTGTGTAACGTGCGTTGTTTGCCTGGACTGCTCAAGACCTGAATGCTTGTGTAGGAGGAACTCTTTGAGTTGGCTTCTAAAATACCTTCATGCTGTTTCACTTCTGATACTCCTTGATGAAACATAGGAGCCTTGTCTTATAACAGGCTTATTCAAAGTGATACAAGCTATGAAAGTGAGATCTTGGAAGAGTGTTGCTGTTTTCATAATTAATAAAAATACTGTAATGATAAATTATAATTAATAAAGTGTGTAATAAGCATGTCATAAAAACAAATTTTATATTTCCAAGATCACTGCTTTTATAATTTATACCCAGATAAAGGAGAAAATCCCTGGAAATATTCATTTTTAGGAGGGGGTTCGCGAGACTTGACATTTTAGTGAAAGGGGTTCACAGGTTGTTAAAGTTTGGGAACCACTGGTGTAGATGCTAATAAAATACTGTAAGTAATGGGGTAGAAGGAGTGCCATAACATGTCTAGAAGTCCCTTTAGAGATTCATCTTTAAAGTAAATGAAGGCTCCCTATAGACACACACACTAAAATATGGTACTGAATCATATATTTGTGACTGCCACTCGTATCTATTACTTCAAAACATCAAACAATAAACCAGAGGGAAAATGGAGATGTTGTGAAAAGAGAAAGTAGCATATAAATACTTGTTCTTATTTTGAACTACTGCCATTATGTAGGAGAGGGCTAGCTTGGGATAATGCCCAGGGAAAATCCAAGAGGGATATAGTTCTGCGATTTGTCTAATCATCTACAAAATATCACCAATGCTCCACAGAGATCCAAATGACAGAGCATTTATCTAGCAGTTAAATAATTGACACTTGAAGAAAAAAGTTAGGAAATTACATTTTTGGGTGCCGGTAATCTCTCTAGGGGAAAAGTTCTACAATTAAACTAAAACTCAGTAATATAGAGTATGATATTGCTCCCTTGCCCTGTGAAATTTCAGCATCTTCATCTCTACAGGGGAGCCCAGGGAATATTTGTGTGTGGGAGACACGCTGGAAAAGCAGTGAGTAGTGAAGGTTCTAGAGTTTGCACACTCCAATGGTCTGTGGAGACGAAAACAAAAACTGTTAAGCCTAGAGGCTGAGGCAGAGCCCATTGTGTTGAATTGTATGGTTTTTAAACACACATTTGTCAAGTGAAAAATTTTGCTTAAATATAAAGGAGCTTTAAATTAGAGAGGAGACAGACCTATTAAAAAAAGATTTGGGTGTAGCTGTACGGCACAGCCGAAGGACAGATGCTGTGTGGGTGTAAATCACCATTGCTCCATTGCAGTCAAGTAGAAGCTGAGGATCTAGCCAAAAATGTTCAAAGTCCTGCAGGGAGGCTGGCTAATTTCTTACCCAGACATAAACCTTCTTGCTGCCTACAGGCTGGCTGGTTGCTTATTAGGCCTATCCCCCTCATTAGAGTCTAAATATTATCACCTCAAATCTGGCTCCTTTTTTCAACAAATATTCATGGAAACTAATTATAGGCTATTTTCATGTTAGGGTCTGACTACAAGTAATATCAAGATAGGATGCAACAGAACTACAGTATGAGCCCATATAGTTATGAATATACTGAAAATACCCAGGGAAAGAGCATCCCGTACTATTTTGCTTCATGACTTAGATAGACAAAGGTATTTTTTGGAAGGGACTGCAGAATGAGAGGTTTTTTGGGTGGCAGTATGGGGGAGAGAGAAACAAAAAGATTATAGTTGGAACTATGGTATCTCTTCTTGCAGAACAAACCCATGGGAGAAGCTCCGAGATCTCAGTGTTACAAAGAGAAGCAGTCCCACTTCCCCTAACCCCGATCTCCCTGAAGACACTGGAAGGCAAAACACACCTGCCATCTTCTCCTGAAGATACTGGAGAGGGTCAGTGGGCACTGGGACTGTCTTCAAGACAATTGTGGGTCTAGGGAGCCTATCAAGGGAGAAGGGTTGTTTGGAGACAGAGCATCATGGAGCCTTGTGACATGGCACCTTCTTAGGTTCAAATAAACATTTATGAGGCTCTGGGGGTCATTGACATTAGTATTAAGAGTCAGTCTTATATTTACCCTCCAACAACAGTGCCATACTAGACCCTTGGCTTATTTAACCATCCCCAGAAACATGTTTAAAATGTTCCCAACTGAAGTGGGAATCCCAGAGTACGTTTTAGGGAGGCCTACTGCTTCAAAAGTGCTTGGTGTGGATTTGTCATAAGGATGTAAGGGGACTGTTATCCCCTTACTAACATTCAGAGCTCCCAGTAGCATAAGGGGAAGGGTCGATGGGACTGACAGTCCCCAGGGGCAATGGGGAAAGGCCAATGCTCCAGGTCAGCTCTGATTGACAGGGCGGGCAGGCGAATCAGGGAGTCAGGAGGTCAGGGTGGATCCCATCCTCCGTGGGAGCTGGAGTTGCCTGAGTCAGACAGAGTGGGGCTGAGCTGAGGAGAGGGCAGAGGCCAGAGCTGGGCCAGGCCAGATCCAGATCGGCCAGAGCACAGCCCAGAGACACAGACCTGCCCTGGGAGCAGAGGTGCAGCTCAGAGAGACAGACCTGCCCTGGGGGGAGAAGCTGCAGCAGCCCGAGCCAGAGGGGCCAGGGCAGCAGCCCAGGGAGACAGACCTGCCCTGGGAGCAGAGGTGCAGCCCAGAGACACAGACCTGCCCTGGGGGGAGAAGCTGCAGCAGCCAGAGCCAGAGGGGCCAGGGCAGCAGCCCAGGCAGCTGGAGGCAGAGCAGTAGCAGCTGTGTTGAGGCAGAGGCACTGGAGCTGAGGCAGAGCGGTGGAGCTGGGGCTGGAGCAGTCCGGAGCCGGGTGCGGTGAGCAGCTGGAGAGAGCGAGGGGGACCCTGGGCAGTGGGCCCAGCACAGGGAGATGCCTCAGCCAGGAGGCCCTGCAGGCCAGACTTGCAGGGGGATCTAAACCCCGACAGGGCGGGGGTGATGCTGGGAAGAAGGGTCCTGCCACCCAGAGCCTGCGAGCGTGTGGCCACCGCCGGAGCAAGTATCCAAGCCACAGCGTCCCTGCAGCACAGCCAGGGCCTGAGAAGGAGCCTGGGACTTACAAAGGAACAGACTGAACTGCCCTGACATTTCAGAGACACTGTTGTGATGCTCCCTGCCACAGAGCGGGGTGATGTGTTTTCATTAGCCTTTCCCATTTTTCCTTATTCCTGTTAAAAAATTAATTGTTAATTAAATAATTTGCATTTGCTTTGAATTGTATGCAGTGATCAGTGGGTCAGGGAAGCATCCTGTTCAGAGAGAGTACCCCGGAGTGGGGACACCCTAGCCCCTGACCTAGGTGACCACAGCAAGGTTGGGGGTCGAGCCCCCCAGGAATCCTGGGCCCAGCCTTGTTGGGGTTACGAGGACTCTGCCAGACAGGAGAGTGCAAGGGGAGTCCTCGAGGGCAGGGAGGCCTCTGGGGTAAAGGAGGTGGGATCGAGGACTAAGATCCTTCCCCTAGCCCATTTCACCGGGGTAGTGCAGAGACGAGGAAAGTTCCCCATAATAGCAGGACTATTCCCCCGCTTACAAGGAGGAGATCTTTCACCTTAGGCACTAGGGTGACCAGATGTCCTGATGTTATCAGGACTGTCCTGATTAGGGGCTTTGTCTTATATATGCAACTATATTCCCCCCCACTCCCCCACTGCCGCCAGGGGGAAAAAGTGTCCCAATTATTCATACTGGCTATCTGGTCACCCTATTAGGCACTGGGGCCTGAGTCTCATTTAACTAAGGCCCTTTTACACAAAGTGGTTCAAATGTTACCTTTGTTTAAATCAGAATCAGGTCCTTTTACACTTACTGACCACCTGCTTCAGTAGGAACAGGATTGAACCTTTAATACATTATCTCATTATAGAAGCTACTTCTGATGCCTTCCATGAACTCCCAGCATTTTGTAACTTTTGTCTTTGACTAAGAGTCTATGAGGCTATAGACACTGCGTCTATGATATTAGACAGAAAACTCCAAACCATTTTAAAGGCACCTTCATAAATCATTAAACTGCTAAAGGAAGGGCAGCCTTTTTGTTCATGTATGGTGATGGGGACTTCAGGAGAAGAGTGGTATATGAGCAATACGTCTCTGTCAGTTGGCTCTAGTTATCTGCCTGGAGGTTAGGCGGCAACTGAGGGAGAAAGAACAAAAGATTAGAATCCTTTTATTATGATTATTATGTTTGTTAGTTTTCTTGTGGGCTTTAATTTGTGAGACTCTGTTAGTGGCAGGATTTTCAGGAAGTGTTTTTTTCTCTCTTGATTTCAGTAAACTCAGCTTTGAGTGGCTAATAGTGCACATCAAAGTCTGTGCTGACGTTCTGCTGGGCCGGGGTTTTGAACTGATCATTTTATCACCCTCATCTGGGTGGGACATGAAACTGGGAAAATACTTTATCGGGAACAATGATTTGTTGAATTTAACCCTTTTTGTGGTGGTGGTGGTGTTCACACATCAGCTACAAATACATCACCAATGTAACAAATTTGCCTATGGTTTGCTCATGAACTGTTTTCTGTGACTGTTTCATACTCAAGCTGTGTGAGTGGGTGGGTGCCTAAGGCTCATGGTATTTTTTCTGTTAATTGACTGGAAGTCCATAATATTTATAAGCAGGAGACGTGCCTGACTGAGTTGCTAAGGCTTTGATTGTCTCAAGGAGAGAGTGAGGGCATCTTAAGGGAGTGGGAGCAGGAGATGTGCAGGCCTAAAGAACATTAGGAAATGTAAAACCTTTTTCTTTCCTTGCTCCCACAAGAGCATTATATTTTCATGTGTGCCTACATGTTATATATAAAAATATTTGGAGGACGCAGTCTAGATGCTCTCCCCCTCACTGCTGCGTGGCATCGCACCATTGTATTTAATAATTTTTAGACAACCACTCATTTTCTCTCCTCAGCCTCGCATGGTCTCCTACTCCCTCACTCCCAAGCCCACAGAGAGTATCTCATATAGATACGAGAGCTCTTCTGACACAAGTGCATCCATGCACAAACATGTATCCTTACCAACAGGAGTGCTCCCTCCCTGAACATCTGTATGAATGAAACCTCGCCTGCACATGCTTGCAGAAAACTAATAGTCATGCGGGAACACAGCTGAACCCAATTCAATGGCAGGCTCAGGAAAAATGTTTCCACTGTTCGCTACATCTAGTTAAAAATAATCCTTCAAGGATTTCTAGTCCCTCCCCCACCTCCTAGGAGGAGAAGGTTTTATTATCGCTAAGCCATCGCTAAGAGATGATGGGCTTGAATATTTTCAATTATGGCAATTCTACAACCTCCAGATTCTCAGCTGGTGTTAGTGATGTAGTTCTATTGCCTTCATTGGAGCTATTCTGATTGGCGCTGACTGGCTGTGAGACGGATCTCCACAGGGATAATTTGGAAAGAGCCAGGTGGCACACACAACACCTTATTTTCCTGGTTTCACAAGTATCCTGTGCCCTAAGTCCCAAGGAAACCCAAATAAAGCCCCCACATTTCTTTTTCTGGTAATTTCAAATAAAACTGAAGCTCTCAGAGTTGGTGTTTTTGTTTTCACTAGCTTTTTGAATTTCTCAGGGAGCCATTTGTGGGCCAAAATCATACAGTCTGGTGGTCATGTCCAGATTGCCAGTTTTTTGGGCTCTTTAATTGGTTTTCTGAGGCATTAAAAAAGCCAGTGAAAAACAGACACACAAATACAAATACCAGATCCCATGTACAACCCTGCATTGCATAAATATGCTTCTGATTAATCCTGAGCTCTCAAAACATTTTGTACTTGTAGGCAGCATTTCTATATTCAAATTAAAGTCAGTATAGCGCACTCAGTAGCACTCTGCCTCCTACTCATCCTCCACTTGATCCTCTCTACTGATTTCTCCCATTGTCTCCTTTGCTCACTCCCAATTTTGTTCCATTTCTTATGCCTGGAAGAGCCTCCAGATGAACATACACCCAGTTCCCTCAATCTCCTATTCTCATAAGCTCGAGACAGCCTACCTGTTCCATGAAGTCTTCCTGTTATGAGGACTACATGCCACTCTGTGTTTGTGTTGTATCTGCTGTACAGGGCATTGTACTTCCCTGGAGCCATTGGTGTGCCTTTGGAGCAGTCCACACTATAACTGAGACAAAAGACTAAGTTACAACTCAGTTAAAAGTTATCGTGTAAATGAGATTTAGTCCTGTAAGAGGGCTAGATTCTGGATTGTCCAAGGCGTTAGACCAGACACTAGGACAGATATAAGTCTTGTCTGCTTTTTCCCAAGTTGTAGCTGGTTCCCTTTTATGGTTATATTGTGGTTTGGCATGGTTATATTTGCCCCCCAGAACCCCACCCCCTCCCTGAGCCTCCCTGTTCCTTGCTCCCTGACTGCCCCCTGGGACTCCCCTTACTATGCCCCTGCCGCTGGCTCCACATGGAGGCAAAACACGCTGCCGCGCGCACAGCCCCTCCCCCGCAGAGTGCTGAGGCAGCGGGAGGGGCAGCAGCGGCTCACACTCCTGGGAGCTGCAGAACCCGAGCGCGGTGAGGGGGGAGCCGGGGGCGCGCCTACCCGGGCTGCGGCCCGGCGCCCCCCCAGGGGTTCCTGCAGCAGATGCATGCGGGCAGTGGCCCCCGTGCGCCCACTGGTCCCCTCTCACCATACTCGGGCTCTGTGGCTCTCGGGAGTGTGAGCCACCGCTGCTGCCCCTCCCGGGGAACCGCAGAGACCAAGTGCGGTGAGGCGGGAACCGGGGGGGCGCATGGGGGCTGGTGCCCGCATGCATCTGCTGCAGCCTGCAGGAGCCCCCCGCTAGTGGCGCTGCCGCCTTTGCAGGGCTGCTGCCTACCCTGCACCGTGCCGGCTCCTCCATGGCTGGGGCTCGCCGCCCCTGCAAGCCGACGCTTTTTGGCGCCCCCCAACCACTTGGCGCCCTAGGCGACCGCCTAGTGTGCCTAGTGGTTGCACCGGCCCTGGGCACCAGATCCTGGGTTCAAGACCCTGACCTGAAGTTAAGCTCATGTTCAGTGTTAGTGCTGCATTGTTAGAGGTACAGGAGATGATAAATCCAGATTCCGTCTTCCTGACTCTACCTATTCAAGTAGAAGTTAGATATCTAGTTGCACTATTTATATAAAACAGAGGTAATAATCCTCTCTCAATAAAAAAGTCTGATGTCCAGTGCTGTGTATTGTTTATTAATGAGTGCACAATGGTTGTTCCATATGTCTATGCAGTGGTAGCACTGCCATTTTACTCCTTAGTGATAAAGCACTTTGGGATACCTTGAGAATGAAGGAGTCTATAAAAATGAAACCCATTTCCCAGTATTAGCTAAATCACACTGGCGTATTCAGCACATTTTCCTTTGTACTTTGAATGGATTGTCATTTCAGAGAATGACAAATTCTTTATACAAATTTGAAGAACAACACATTCTATGAGGCTTTTATATTCAAATTTGTTTACAGCATGCTATTTGCAAATAGCTTTTTCAGTCACACTATTTTATTTAAGAAAAAAAAACATTGATAATGGAGGCAATAGTTTGTTCTGTGGTACCCTCAGTGCTGGGAGGTGCATTTCTTCCATGATATTAATTATTCACCATGGCTTTGTAGTTGTTTCTTTGCTACACAAATCATCTATTGAAATATTTCATTAGCTTCTCCCTTCCCTATAGTATAATTTCATAAAATACAGGACAGAGGCCAATATATGAGTTTATACACAACATTTTTTAAATACCAATGTATCATAGAATCATAAGACTGGGAGAGACCTCAAGAGTAACTATCTTGTAAGGTGAGATCATTAGATTTCAGAATTTAAGCAGGCTATTTATTTATTTACCATTTGTATTGTAGTAGCATCTACTGGACAGGCGATGGCCAAACAAAGTCCACATGCTTCAAGAAGTGTTGATGGTGTCCGAATACTGTTGGTGACACTCTTGCCCATGTGGCTGTATTGAACCAATGACCCATGATAATAACTCTGTTATAGCTACTCTGTCTTCTAGGTGAGATATCAAAATGGGGGTCTTGACCTCTAAGTTCATAAGTGATCCCGTGGCTAGTTTTGGAAGAATACATATAGGGATGTTAACTCTAATATCCTGGTCAAATTCTGATCTGGGTAAGTAACCTAAATCTCCTCCTCTAGTTTTAACAAGTTAAATTATTCTTCACTTCCCCTTATACAAACAATGGCGTAGTGGGTCTGGCATTGAAAACATCCATGTTTCCACACCAGAATACATTAAGGTTCAATGGTGGGTGAAACAACCACTGTACATAAAGGGTATAAATCACTATAGGATCTTTTGGGATGTAAAGTGCTACATGAATGTGTGGCATTTACAATGTTTTCTATCAAAACTGATTTTTATTTTGTACTCAGCAGGTTAGAATTTTCTCAGAGCCACCATCTTTTGCTGTGGAAGGTGTGATTGCAATGCAATAGTGAATGCATGTGAAGTTATATGGCAAGAAGCTGTGATTATGCTGGACAACACAACTGGAAAACAATGGTCTCTGCAATGATTATTGTTAAAGCAAATTGCAGAGAGTGGGAAGTGCTATGATCAGTTGATTACATTCATGTAGTAGGTTACAGTTACGGATTCCATGCATCCGATGAAGTGGGTTCTAACCCACGAAAGCTTATGCTGAAATAAATTTGTTAGTCTCTAAGGTGCCACAAGTATTTCTTTCTTTCTTATTTTCTCTTTATTCATGTAGTAATGCATTAGCTTAATGTATTCAAGGTAAAGTCTGCATCTCAGTAGCACTAAACTAGAAACCTTCAAAATATTACATCAGCCAGCAACAAGTGTCAGGATTGATTCTTGTTATGGAATTAATCTGTTCAACTGTGGCTAGAGTAACTATTCCTGTACAGCAGATAGGTGGCACAGCATACAACTGGAGACCTGAGGTCAAGTTTCCTTATGTGGTTTATTTCTTAAGTGTCACAGATCCTCTAGAGATGGGTGTAATAACTTCCACTTATCTGTGTTTGCGATAGTGAGACCATTATTAAAATTCAAAATAAAGAAAAGGAGCAGACAAGCTGAATGCTGATGGATAGGATTTTGTTGTCTGATATGAATTCTCATTCCGTCCATATTATTTTGTAGGCTGATCTTAATTTGCAGCAATGTTTGTTTTGCAAACAATGTTGCTGCTGCAGCAGCTGCTGCCGTTTACATTGGCAAATGTGCCATTAGTGAACTTTGGGGAGTGCCACTGGCATGGGTCAGAGAAACTGCTTCAATGGCACTTAACACATTCCAGGACTGGGAAAACATCACAGGATCTAGACTCCTGCTCTGGATTTCATGACCACAACAGCTTATCTGCTATTTTACATGTAGCCTGCTATAATTTGCTAGACTACTCTTAAATGATGCTGAATTTCTTTTGTTAGCATGTTAACTGGGAAAATGTGAGAAGCAAGAAGAGCCTGTACTAGGAGGCATATAGGCCTGTTAAGTCTGTTTTGTGCTGGTCTCCCAGTGCAAAGCAGATTTAAACCTGGCAGATCCAGCTGGTGGTAGATCCCCCTGAGTAGGAGAATCCTACAGTACAGAGCTAGATGGGAAAAAGTGGAAAATGTTGAAGTAATTTTCCTTCTGTGGGTTTTGAAAAGAAATGGGTTTTTTTCATTTGTTTTCAAATGTTTGGTTTTCTTAGGTTTTTTTTGGGGGGGGTCAGTTTTCTTCCCCTCCCTCTTGTCCCTTTTCCAGTTTGTTGCTGAAAAAGGAGGTGAAAGCATATATAAAAGAGGGAGGAGGTTGGATGTGACGGGTTGGACCCCTTGGGAAGCCACCTGATGTGCTGAAATACCACTGAGTCTACCTGTTCTCCCAGCATGGGCCCCTCTTTAACCTGTCTTGCTGAGCCAGGATCTTAAAACCTCCTCTAACACACACACAGGCAGGGCCACACCCAGCTTCAGATCAGCTCTGGGAAGACTCAGTTTAAGGGATTGCTCCAGCACTCAGATGTCCACCTCCCTTGGCGTACAGACTCAAAGATACATTATGAAATTCGCCCCCTCCCTCAATGTGGAGAGAGGTGTGCACACTTCTTAACACCCACCCCCCACCCCCAGTTAGAAATGACAGAAACTGTGTTTAATAATAAACAAAACAAATTTTATTAACCATAAAAGGCAGATTTTAAGTGGCAAAGGGGGTAACAAACAGAACAAATCAGATTACTAAGCAAATGAAATCAAACATGCAACCTAAGCTAGTTTCACTCAAGAAATCGGTAACAAATAGTATTTCACACCCTAGATATTGTTGCAGGCAGTTCGCAAAGTTTCTGTGGTTCAGAGTTCCAATTATATTCCTTTTCAGACTGGACCCCTGTCTCAGGCTGGATTGCCCCCTTGCCTTCCTTTTTGCAGTCTTTCTTCTTGGGCAGACAGGCCATGGAGAGGAGGAGTCCTGTTTGCCTTCCTCTCCACCCTTAAATAAGATTTACATAAGGCGAGAATCCGTTATTTCCCAAACTTGACCCTCCTTCCCTTACAATGGAAAATTACAAGAAGTCCCAGATAATGTTTTAGTATCAGGTGACAAGACCACCTAACCCTGTAGTATCACAGCGACCATGAGTCAGTGGCAGTATGGAAGGCCTAACTTTTCACAGTCTATTGTCCTCGCTGATGGGCCATCCGCTCTGTCTGGCTTTTCCATTGTTGTACCTGAAATGTTAGCAGTGGGCATCACCCAAAGTAGCACAGTTGAAATACAGATACATAGTCAATAGTCCTAACTCCAGATACGGAAATGATATAGGCATACAAATCACATTCAGTAAATCATAACCTTTCCAGTGATATCTCACATGAGCCATCTGGCATAAAGTCTATCTCAGTTATGTCATATTCATATCATAAGCATATTTTCATAAAGAATAAGGAATGACACGTCACACCCGAGATGTATGAAATCCAGGCAATGTATGACATCTAGGATGCATGACATCAAGGCAATCCCCAGCTGCAGAAAATGGCCCTTGGAACCATAGGCAGCTGGTGTAGCTTAGAGAAGCCGTGAAGTTAGTCTATACTACACCAGAGACTATGTCACAGCAGAAATGGCTCCAGAATCAGTGAGTCACAATGGGTTCATTTTCACCCCTCTTCTCAGCTACATGCAACACTCCTTCAGCACATCTGAGAATCTGGTCCATTGTTTAGTGGTCTGAGCCCAGGACTGGGATCCTGTCACAGAGTGTGGGGGAGTTAGCGCCTGCACCCCTCTTCCCTGGATTCACTGGGAGTTTTAGCCAGCCAGTAGAACAGAAGGTTTATTAGAGATGCCAGGAACACAGTCCAAACAGAGCTTGTCAGTACAACCAGGACCCCTTAGTTGGGCCCTTCCGGGGGGCAGGGAGCTTAGACCCCAGCCTGGGGCTCCCTGCGTTTTACCCCACAGCTTCAAAAGGGGGGCAGGGAGGCCAGACTCTGTTTGCGCTTTCCTCCATGTTTTCCAGCCAGCTCCAAACTGAAACTGTTCAGCCCCTCCTTTTCCTTTGTTTCCTTCCCGGGCCAGGAGGTCACCTGATTCCTTTGTTTGAACACCTTCAGCTCCCACCTTTGCAGGGGAGGGGCCGGGGCCATCCGTTGCTAGGATACAGAGTGTCGGCCCTTTTCTGTGTCCAGGCCCCTCTGTAACAATCATGCACCCTTGTCCCACCACCTAGATACTTAAGCACTGCATAGGGAAACCGAGGCACCCACACAGTACTCAGGGAAAACATTAACAACAGTCCTAGTTCGTCACAGGGCCACAGACTTCTGAGTCATAAACCTAGTACAGACAGCAACCCCATCTGCAGTTTTGGCCACCATCATTGAAGGGCTGTTCGTGTCTCCCGCTGGTGTTAATCAGGAGCAAATCCATCCATGTCAATGAATTTACATCAGTGTAACAATGGTGTAAGGGGGAAGAGAATTGAGCTATCTGCCTCAGTTTCCCCATCTGTAAAACAGGTTATTGTGAGGTACTGCTTGTGTTTTTGAACACAGCATGTATTATTAAGGATTGGTAACAAATATAATAAATCTTAGTATGATTATAATCCAGTGGATTGAATTTTAATATGTAGCAGATTGCAATAAGTATTAGTATGATTACAATCCCCAAGTACAGGAGAATATGGAAGCCACATGGGGAGAAGACAATACATTGAGATAGTATGGTGTTGGGTGTTACAACCAGGCCTGGTCCTGCTCCGTGGACGGACTCCAGTCTGTTATGAGTGGATCCAACTGCTGAATCCTCCATGCTTCTCAGTGACCAGTCACTGCTCCTTGCTCTGGGTCTCTCGGACACATTCCCAAGTATAGACCCCATGTCTGAAACCCTTCTTGGTCTCACAGTCCAGCCACCTATACTCGGAACTAATGCCTTAGTCCCCCCGAGCCTCAGTTGCATAGATATGTACCCCCATAAACCACTTGGCTGTGGGAGCGCTTGTGTCTAGTTAAATCCTTCAGAGACAATGTGTCAGTAAAGCCAGGAACACAGGCTTAGTAAATGAATTTCTTAACTACAGATACTTTTATTCTTGAAAGAACTAGAGAGTTACATTTCTTAGGAAAACAACAAACTCCTGAATGCATCTGCCAAATCTCACCCCACCTGTGAGTCCTGGCTCTGGTCAGCATCCTTGTAATGTAGAGTCTCTGCTGCCATCACTTTCTCCAACAAGTTCTGCTTGCTAGTCACAACAGAATGGCCCCTCCCTTGCAGACAGTCACCGCCTTAAATAAAGTCGCTCCTCTTTAGTCAGGTGGTCAGTTGGAGAAACTGCCACTCTCCCAACTATGTGTGTAGGCTGGGGGATTCCAGCCCTCTCCTCCCAGACGGGTTTCTGTATAGAGAGTTCATCCAAAGTCAATGGCCTCTACGGGCAGCAAACCCATTGTTCCAGTAGAGAAGAGCCATTCAGAGTTGAGGGCCTTGATGGCTCTCTCATTTACAGTCATTCACCTAGTTGTCCACTCCCATCACAAAAGGGGTGTTCTAATCCCAAAATGGAGGCTGCAGTACAACATGACGTTGACAAAACAAAATGGAATTCACCATCCAATACAGACATATCCGCCGATCTGTCACAAAGGGCACATCAGAAATGTCTGAGCTAGACAGATATCTTAATATCATGCCACTTCCAAATGTACAAGGCATTGTCATGTTGTTTTCTATAATTGCCAGCTCTTCTCCCACACTACTTGCTGCATTAGTGATGCAACAGTATCAGAAAGCTGCAATGTGAAAACCTGGCATAGCTGCCAGCAAGGCCATTGGTACTAAGTCACTTCTTTGGTGATAGATGGAGAACCACACATAGTAAATATAGGACACTTTTAGTACGTCTTGTAACTACATTGTGTGTATAAACCTCTGCCTACCATCATGCTATTTATTTTTGCTTGAGCTGAATTGAGATAGAGAAGCATGGAGCTGATTTCTTACCTGGGCTTGGTAAATATGTTGGCTGATGTGGATTTTTCAATCCTCTCTTTTAGCAACTGCAACTGTACAATATAGGAAATGATGGTTAAGAAGTAATATATCCAATTATATTTCTAATTACATTAATTAATTACCTTGAAGATATACAATAAAAAAGTCCTCCCAGCATGACCATTTAAAGGAGACAGACATTTTAAAAAATTCGACTTTTAAGTCAGGGGATGGTGCAAATGCTGGATACTTAGTGCATTACTTTTTTATAACATAGCGGTGCTTAAAAGGGTATTTGCAAGTTGTATAAACTAGATAGAAATATGCAACTGTCAGGCAATATGACAGCCTGAACTAGTATGGAAGAACATAATGACAGTGGAGATCACTTCAAGGATCATGTTGAATCCTTAAAATGAGGACATCAGGCAGAACGAAAAAAACATGATTTTTTTTTCCTCACTGCAAACTTTCTCTCTGATCTTCCCATATTCTTCCTCTCCTTGCTGCAGCTATTTGTGCTGGCTCACCTTTTATATCCCAGAAACCATCTTTCTTCTCCTCTCATAATGTACTGCCTAACACAGCTAACGCATTTCCCCGTCTGACCACTAGAGACTCCAGTTTCAGATCCACACTTGCCCAAACAGAAGGCGCTAGTGCAAACCACATGCTTGCAGTGTACTATTTTGTGGTAGTCTTAGCGTATGCGCAATGTGCCTCAGATGACACATGACCAGGATTCATCACCGAATTTGGTCCACTAGTGGGATCATGTAGCTTCCCCGGCCTGGGCCAAGTACTGACAGGGAGTGTGACGTGAATGCTGATCCATGACCCCCTATATTGTGTTATAAATAAGGGAAGGAACAGTGGGAGGATATATAGTTCTTGTGTTTGTTTTGGGAGACTCTGTGTGCCTGCATATTTCATAGAATCATAGAATGGCAGGGTTGGAAGGGACCTCAGGGGGTCATCTAGTCCAACCCCCAGCTCAAAGCAGGACCAATCCCCAACTAAATCATCCCAGCCAGGGCTTTGTCAAGCCTGACCTTAAAAGCCTCTAAGAAAGGAGATTCCACCCCCTCCCTAAGTAACCCATTCCAGTGCTTCACCACCCTCCTAGTGAAAAAGTTTTTCCTAATATCCAACCTAAATCTCCCACACTGCAACTTGAGCCCATTACTCCTTGTTCTGTCATGTGGTACCACTGAGAATAGTCTAGAGCCATCTAGGTTAGTCAGGCATGACTTGCCCTTGGTGAATCCATGCTGACTGTTCCTGATCACTTTCCTCACCTCTAAGTGCTTCAAAATTGATTCCTTGAGGACCTGCTCCATGATTTTTCCAGGGACTGAAGTGAGGCTGACTGGCCTGTAGTTCCCTGGATCCTCCTTCTTCCCTTTTTTAAAGATGGGCACTACATTAGCCTTTTTCCAGTTATCCGGGACCTCTCCCGATCGCCATGAGTCTTCAAAAATAGTGGCCAATGGCTCTGCAATCACATCCGCCAACTCCTTTAGCACCTCGGATGAAGTGCATTCGGCCCAATGGACTTGTGCTCGTCCAGCTTTTCTAAATATTCCTGAACCACTTCTTTCTCCACAGAGGGCTGGTCACCTCCTCCCCATACTGTGCTGCCCAGTTCAGTAGTCTGGGAGCTGACTTTGTTTGTGAAGACAGAGACAAAAAAAGCATTGAGTACATTAGCTTCTTCCACATCCTCTGTCACTAGGTTGCCTCCCCCATTAATTAAGGGACCCACACTTTCCTTGACCTTCTTCTTGTTGCTAACAAACCTGTAGAAACCCTTCTTGTTACTCTTAACATACTTTGCTAGCTGCAACTCCAAGTGTGATTTGGCCTTCCTAATTTCACTCCTGCATGCCTGAGCAATATTTTTATACTCCTCCCTGGTCATTGGTCCAATCTTCCACTTCTTGTAAGCTTCTTTTTTGTGTTTAAGATCAGCAAGAATTTCACTGTTAAGCCAAGCTGGTCACCTGCCATATTAACTATTCTTTCTACACATCGGGATCATTTGTTCATGCAACCTCAATAAGGATTCTTTAAAATACAGCCAGCTCTCCTTTCCCCCTCATGTTATTCTCCCGGGGGATCCTGCCCATCAGTTCCCTGAGGGAGTCAAAGTCTGCTTTTCTGAAGTCCAGGGTCCGCGCTGTAGCCTGAAGGGGTGACTTTGTTGGATGGCCAGAATCATCCAGAAACTAGGTGCAGTAGCACTAGACAGGCTTATTGGCTATTTGAATCTCCTTGCGTGATTTCAACTGTAGGCAAGCAGCTTGGCAGTACACACCCCAAGTCACTCTCTTAAATTGGGACCAATGGAAACTCCAGGGGAGGGGGAGGAATTTATAAATAGAAGTGGGAGGCAGACTGGGGAGAATTCAGCTGCAGAGCAGCAGTGCAAGGACCAGAAGGATCTGCTATAAGGATTGTGTTCCAGGGAATTTGCCAGTTTTGTTGGATTAGAAGGCACGCTCCCTCTTCCCACTGTAGGAGAAGAAGAGGACTGAAATTGTTGCAGGCTATGCACATTGCAGGCTGTCTTTGCAAAGATCTCCGGGGAGTCTGAAAGAGACTGTGGGACTATCACTTGTTTCCCACACTTTAAGGATCTGACTTGCCCTATAGAGCGTTTGGACTCCATTTCACAGAGGCTGAGAAGGGTCACTCCTCCCAGAGAAGAGCCATAGGGGGATGTATGTGTTTGGTACATGTATTTAAAGTATCATCTTTAAATAAGAGTTGTTGACAATATTCACAATTGTTTCAGAGGTTATAAGCAAACTGTTATATATGCATATTACTAGAGAGAGAAGGTGGATGAGGTAATATCTTTTACTGGACCAACTTCTTCTGTGTAGCTCACCTACCTTATCTCTCTAATATATGCATATATACACAGATATTTAGTAAATGTTTTCCTTTAGAGATTTTGTGTCACTCTCCTATCAGAGATTTAACTGTAATATATATGTATATATAATATAAAGTGTGTATTTGTACTGTGACAGGGCAGACTGGCCCCGCACTGGCAGTGAGAGGGTTAAACCTTCTCTGCTGGCAGAGGAAGCCACGCCCCTGAGGCCCTGCTGGGCATGCTTTAGCAGGGGGCCAAGTATAAAAGCCTGCAGAGCTGCTCAGTCAGGGCTGGCTGCTGAGGTGGAAGGATGCCTGGCAGAGGCTCCAGCCCAGGAACTAGGGCAGCCCTTACCAGAGAGAGCTACAGAACCCAAGACCGGGACCAGAGGCCAGCCGCTACTGGAACCCCAGGAAGTGCATGGAACTGAGGAGACCCAGAAAGTACATGGACTGCTGAAGCAAAAGAGCGGGTAGGCAGTGACCTGGGGGGGGGTGGTGCAGGAGTGGTACCTCCCACCCGGGCGAGGGCAGCGTGTTTCAGTGGGATTCCCTGCTGACCCGTGGTGGGCTGTGTTACCCGCTGTTAGGGCCCTGGGTTGGGGCCCGGTGGAGTCGGGCGGGCCCAGGCCCCCCTTACCAAGGGCTGCCGCCCTTGTGGGACGGCCCCTGAGCTCAGAACTCCAGGCTGCCTTACCCGGCTGACAAAGGCACACTGAAGGAACTCAGGGCCCTAGGCCGTGCTATCCCATTAGGGGAAGAGACAAAGGGGGACTCTGGCCATTGAGTCACACTGGACGGTCTGCCGGGAGTGGCGTAGAAAACAGACTGGGACCTAGACAGGCGGGGTACCTCCTAGCCCCACCTTCGACTCAGGGGTCGACGGAGTACAAAACCCACCACAGTACACACAACATCTTGAACAGACTGGTCTGTGCCACAGCAGAGAAATAAGCTGAGGTAAAGGAAGGGAAGATACATACTATACCTATCAGCATAGTGTATTCTCCAAGCTTTTACACTAAAACAATTCTCGGGCACACCCTGTCACAGGGATGGATCCTCCACTCTTAACCGAACATGCAGACTGCAACACCTGCCTCCATTTTTCACCATTCAGTGGCCATTGAGTGACTCATGCCTTCTAATAAAGATCTCATAACATTTGAGCTTATACAAACTTGAACTCTTTCGATGCAAACTTGCAAATTTAGTTCAAGTTCATTAATCTTTGGGGCATTAGTTCCCCCAATAATTATTTGGGAGGGGTTGTTAAAAATGTGATTTTTCTAGCTAAAGGAAAGCCCCTGCTGGCTACTGGGGATAGAAAAACATTCTTCAAAAGCTAGGCTAGTACAGGTGGATGTTACATAGCCTTGTACCATTGTCATGAAAATCTTCCAGCCCAGATACAATCTACCCACTGGCCATTTGTAGTAAGGTAAACTAATTATATTTTTATCACCCATCCAGCATGTAAAACAAAAGACTCACACTGGGCAAGCAGATTTGAACAAGGCTGGTATATATATTTGTATTTTATTAGGATTTTGTATTATCCTCTCCTCCATTTTCCACTTAATTTTTTTTATGGTATTTTTTCTTATACTCTCCTGTATGCGCCTTATTTCAGTCTTTCCTAAGTGGAACATGTGCCAGACTTTTGAATGTTCTAGAGATCAAAGTTAATTTCCATAATGATTTACATTTGGGTTTAGTATTTAAGTAGGGGGAAGCATTGAGTATCCTGGCTCTCCAGACTCAGAAAAGTCATGTCACAAGGGTATCATCATTTGACTGATTAACTTAATGATAAGCTATATCCTTATTGGTTATTGGCTGAGGAAGAGTGAGGACCTGAGTGCGAATTCTGAAGGGAATGTAGTTGAAGAAGCCTATTCACAGCTAGCTTTGGAAAGCAGATAATCTCTCTGCTGTCATAGAGTGAAACTATATTTTGGATGTAGATTCACATGTTCTTGGCTAAGGGAGCAATCTTGGCCTCATTTAAGTTCATAGGAATTTTGCCATTGACTTAATTGTGGCCTAGATTTCACCCCCAGGGGTTTTGTAAAGAAGGAAAGCAGAACTTTTTCAGATTGTCACAGGGAAGAGAATATTTTCCCCTGAATGGAAACTGTAAAGGAAACCAGAGTAAATCCTTGCTTAGCAAACACTCAAACTCTACTAAAATATTTAGTTTAACAGGTTACTCTAAAGGGAAGACACTTGTAAGCAACCTAACAAACAATAAAACCTTATTTGAAGCAGGCACATGCAGTTAAATGAACAAGGACAACCTAGAGGTCATTGGAAAAGGTTTGATGAAAAATAGGTGTGAAACAATCTTGAACAAAAGAAGGACCTTTCTTATTGGATGATAGTTGAATTGGGAGTGTGACACTAAGCTACTTTCTGCCTGACTGGCAAATTCTAGGGTTCAGGAAATCTACCATCACATCATAGTGATCAAGGAGGTTCAGAATTACCCAAGACAGCTTCACTCATCGCTGTAACTAATGCCACACAAGTACTTATAAATTAGTTTTCAGCAAAGAATGAAAGATGCTAACACTGTACAAAGCACACATGTTCTACCAACATAGGGAGAGCATAAGTGATTTCTGTCAGTGTATTTGAAAGAGCCAGAGCATAGAAACCCTTATGATACTGCTCAATTTATAGAAAGAAAGTTACAGACCCCTCAGATTTCTAAAGAACAAGGAAGTTAACAAGGAAGGGAGATTTAGCTATAAACAGAGCGTCTTACTCATACAAAAGCTGAATCCCAGCAATTAAAACATTTAAAAGATGGTGCTGCATGCTAATTCTGCTTCAAAGATGCATCCTATTCTTTTCCAGTCTCATGTAATGTGCTTTGACTCAGGGAAGCCAGGGAGTTTGAAGGAAAGTCTTCAAATTAGAGTCTTTCTCCCTAATGCTGTGAATCCTTCCTTCAAGTGATATTTAACTAATACCTTCTATTAGCCATAAACCAGAAGATAGCCGAAATCTGATTATAGTAGTGATGCTCTTTTTTTAAGATATCATTTCAAAGCAGAGAACCTGAGGGTATGTTTATTTACTGCTTTGAGAACAAATATATTCCCAGACGATGACAACTGAGGATAACATCTTACCTTAACTGCAATTTTTCATGGCATAGTTTCTTTTCACATTGCCTTATTATTCACCTTCTTGGATTTTCGGTTTGTTACTAGTTTCTATTGCACGCATCATAACTAATCAAACAGGTTATGCCTCTAAAGAACTCATAGGGCTACATTTTTAAACAGTCCTCTCTGGGCTGAATGTATAAAAAGGTCCTGTATCCAGCCAGAAAAACCAAAGGAGCTTGATTAATTGGCAATTCAAAGAATGGTATAACGATCTAGGTGCAGGCAAAATAGTGCAAGTGAGATGTAAGTGCAATTTGCATGCTGGTGTAATTTTTTGTTAGTGTAACTATAGTCTAAATCTCCACAGCTGGTTCCTGTAGTCAGGGCAGAGGGGTGGAGTACAGGCAGAGAAAGAGGCAGCTTTTGTAGTAAGTATCGTATCCACCCCTTCTGGCAGTCACACTCAAGCAATGGTGTCACACTCAAGCTTAGACTATAAGCATCACTAACCTCAGTGTCCACATTAAAGTAGTGAGTGGAAAAAAAGTCTAACATTTTCTGTGGAATGATTATACAATTGTATTTACACAGCGCAAACAAAGTAGATATGTGGCAATAAAGACTTAAGTGTAGTGGCCTTCTGTTAAATATTATGGAGGGCCTGATTCTGATCTGATGTTGGTGTGAAACAGGAATAACTAAGTTAATGAGCCAAATCCTCAGCAGGAGAAAATGTGACCTCAGCACAACTAAGGAGAGCAGAATGTAGCTGTAAGCCTTTCTGCACCCTTGTTCCTGGGCCAAGTGCCAAATTGGCCCACGGAGTAACTATTAGAGCAACCTACAACCTGGCTCCTCTGTTAGGGGGGATCATTGACTGCAGTTTTCCAACTGCTTTGTGAAGCTAAAGTTGGAACTGAGGCCAAGGACTGATCCTAATGCACCTGATATTGCTCTCATTCATGCCAAAGTAAATCAGGAGTGACTCCACTGAAGGACATACTGGTTTTACTGTGTAGGTAAGATCAGAGTCAGGCCTTGATGGTTGAGGAGTTTGCTGCTGCATAACAACCCCTTGAATACTCTGGTTCCTAGCCTCTGTAAATCTTGTCTCTGTTTGGTGTCTCCCATGACCGCTGAGATTTGCTCTTTTTAGGGGAAGCATCCAGTTCTTCCTGGGAATCTGCCCCAAGATGAACTGCATCGATGAGGTATGCAATCTGAGGGCCCTCTCCACTGGCTGCTCTGCCATCCACATTGTGATCAGGTTAATGGTTGAATCCTCTCTTTCTTGCACAAATGAGTTGCAACATGTCTAATATGTCCCTTATGAAACAGTAACTGAACTGGAAGCCCTAGGCACGTTGATTATTAGTGAGACTTTGATGCTGGTAAACCAAGTGCCAGCGGTGGCCAAGACCGTAGGCATTAGCTAAGAACTGACAAGCTCATAGCTGGAAACCAAATCAGCACACCTGTATGTAGTTTTTTCAAAATAGGTATTAATCTTATAAGAATGTATTTAGTGTTTAGACTCCTTGAAATGCCTATAAGTTGCTACATGCATTGATTTCCCTTGTACTGTCTGTATTCCATGCTGTAAGGAAATATGTAAGTTTTGCTTCATAACTTTGAAAATGTTTGCTCTGAACTTGTGAACCCAGGCATGGGATTCATCTCCCCCACCCCCAGCCCATTCAGGGCCACCAAGGGTACGTCTATACTACAGAATTAGGTCGAATTTATAGAAGTCGATATTTTAAAACCCGAATTTATGGAATCGATTGTGTGTCCCCACTAAAGAGCGTTAAGACCATGAGGTCGATTGACTGTGTCCACAGTAGCGGGGCTAGCATCGACTTTCGGAGCATTGCATTGCAGGTAGCTATCCCACAGTTCCCGCAGTCTCCGCCGCCCATTGGGATTCTGGGTTGCGATCCCAAAGCCTGATGGGGCAGAAAACATTGTCGCTGGTGGTTCTGGGTACATGTCATCCCTCCCTCCGTGAAAGCAATATTTTTCGCGCCTTTTTTCCGGGGTTTCCGTGTTTGCTACGGAAGCCTGCTCAGCTCACAATTACCGTATATCTCCAGCGTACGCCTGGACATTAGGTCTAGTGGGGATTCAGTCACACTATAATACGGGCAGAGGGATAGCTCAGCGTTCTGAGCGTTAGCCCGCTAAACCCGGGGTTGCGAGTTCAATCCTTGAGGGGGCCATTCCGCCTGAGGCTGGTAGTCGCGGGACTACACAGCAGGAGCGCCTTGCCTTCTAGCTGCAGATGGTGCAATATGCCATAAATGGTCGTGGTCGCGGGACCACACAGCAGAAGCTCCTTTCCTTCTCGCAGCAGATTGTACAATATGATTGGTATTCGTGTGCTCCTGGCCGGCGGCCTATGGTGTGGCTGGCCGGGGGCGCTTGGACATAAATGGGAGTGACCAGAGTGACTCTGGTCATTCTCTTTTTTACGTTTTGTTTAAGGGAGATTCAGTACTGCCTGGAACACGGGCAGAGGGATAGCTCAGCGGTCTGAGCGTTGGCCCGCTAAACCCGGGGTTGCGAGTTCAATCCTTGAGGGGGCCAGGAGCTGATGATGGATATCAAGCATATTGTACCATCTGGTGCTAGAAGGGAAGGCGCCTCCTTGCTCACCGCATATTGTACCATCTGCAGCTAGAAGGAAATGAGCCTAACCCTTGCTCCCCCCTCCCTCCGTGAAAGCAACTGAGGGGGGAGCAAAAAATCCTTTTGATGGGACTCCATCATGGTCACCTCTGCTGATGAGATCTGCGCTCACCTGCAGCTCACCACGCTGGCCAAACAGGAAATGAAATTCAAAAGTTCGCGGGGCTTTTCCTGTCTACCTGGGCGGAGCATTGGAGCTCAGACTGCTGTCCAGAGCGGTCAAATGTTGCACTGTGGGATAGATCCAGGAGGCCAATACTGTCGAATTGCGTCCTCACTAGCCTACATCGATTCGGCAATATCGATTTAAGCGCTAATCCCCTCGTTGGGGGTGGAGTGGCGAGATCGATTTTAAGAGCCCTAGAAGTCGATGTTAAGGGCTTCGTCGTGTGGACGGGTGCACGGATCAATCGAAATAACGCTAATAAATTCGACCTAAACTCGTAGTGTAGACCAGGGCTAAGGAATGATACCAAGGATTGGTGGGTAGCCCTGGCCCCTATCACACCTTGGAAATGCTGTGTGCAAGGGAGCTCATCTCATGGACTGGAAGGCTAAATGTAAAAGATAAAATGGAGTCACAAAACTTTTTCATCTCTTTTCTGTTTGAATTCTCACAGGGCAGAGACACTAAACTAAGGCAGAGACCCCCAGAGGTTGTCTCCGGGTCCATTCTGAAAGACATTTTGAATTGACAGATTACTACATCTCTAGCATCTTTAGGAACAAGAGATGGTAACTTATTTTTGTGTATCTGCTTGCTTGCTTTAACCTGTAAATAACTCTCTCTTGTTTCTTTTTTTCTAATTAATAAACCTTTACATAGTTTATTACAGGATTGGCTACAAATGTTGTCTTTGGTGTGAGAGCTGAGATACAAATTGATCTGAGGTATGTGACTGGCCCCTTGGGACTGGAAGTATCCTGAATATTTTGTGACCTTTGATATAGGTGACCAATTATCACTATGTCCAGCTTGCCTAGGTGGCAATATAGACTGGAGAGCCTATGGGAACTGTCCATGGTAAGACTATTACGGTGATCCAGGAGTTCACATTTGTTACTGGGTTGGTGAAATCTAATTATAGAATGTACCACCAGTTTGTGGTGTCCACCCTGTTTTTAACAGTCTGCCTTGAGGTCGTGAGCCACTCCAGACAGCGTGGCAAGGCTAATGACATACATTTTAGTAACACTGCAATTATATTGTGGCTTGGTGTTTAACCTAGGCAAAGATTCAGGTCCTCGACCTGACCATGGTTGAGACCTATGGATTTTCTTCATATTCCCTTTATTTGCTAATTGTATTATATACATCCCTGTGGACAATGGACACATTGTTCATCATGCACTAACTTTTTCCTGGACTTTGCACCCTGGGGGACTGAATGTTTATCCATGCAAAATAGGGTAGCCATGTATACTTTCTTTAGTACATTGTGGCTTTCTTTTCTAGCTGCCCTTGCTGTAGATGTCTTGTGTTTCACTTCATCCAGTCTCTTAAAACCTCATTTGGATTTGTACATCTTAAAAATTTAGTAGGCCAAATCATATTTGGATTTCTACTGTGGAGATTTTGTAGGCTGTGTAATAGTTCTGGAAGCTAATCTTTCCTGAGCTGAGACAACTAACACTTATTTCCATTTGCAATGAGCAGCCACTTGGACCATTTGGAAGTTACCTTAAATTTCTTTATGCTATTTGTTTTGCATTTATGTCTCTGTTTAGACATCTTCCTTTGGCTGTCTGTGTGTGTATGCTTGTAAATCTAGCTCTTATAGTCTTAGTGTAGGCATCATTTATACTTAGAAAGGCATATCTGAAAATACATTACCTTTAAATAGTAGGATCCATCACATCTGAGCTCCCATGTCTGATAACCAGAAAGCCCCATTTCATTTCAGAAGAAAAATCGCTTCTGTCAGGGTAAACAGAATGCATTATCCCCCTTTAATAACCATTTTTAAGTATGCTTCTGTATTACTTTTTCACAGCTGTATTGCAATAAGCCTTAGAGTAATTGCCAGTTCCCCTGTCTAATAGGTTCATTATTCTTTTGCCATAATTGCAGCCATTAAACGTCCAATTGTGAAATTTCCACTCCTACATTTACTTAATGTTACATTATATAATGGGGTGGATCATTACAGCACCCCAGTGGCCATGGCTTTTGTTCAAAGTGTTTCTAAAAGTCAATGAAATTCATTTGAAATATGTCTGTATTTTTGATTTCCACACAATCTCTCCAGCCCCCTACATGTGTCTCCTTTTTTTAGCCCTCCAAAGATAGCATCTGCATTTAGGTAGCTTTTGCTGAAAGTTTAAGAACCTGACTTATTCAGGAAGACATAAAGCTGTAACTTTAATATTTCTAGAGCACCACTTTCTCACTTTTATGTAATGATTCATATATAACAAGGTGATAGAGCAAAGATTTAACTACAGAAATTAACACTTAGGGCTTAATGGCTTTTTGAGGACTGTGATTTATCTTTTATCATGTTAAATTTGTTGGGCTTTTTCCTTGTAAAAGAAGCCTAGCCTAGGTGTTAGTTATGGTGATGGTAATAAAACTATCCATTTAATGACCCTAACCTTGTTGTTTGACATTTCTAGAAAAGTTAAATAAATATGCCACAATTTACCTCTTCTGGTGATTGTAGATTTAAAAATGGTATATTTGAACATAAATATAATGTAAATATTTTTATTAAAATAAATAAAGGCCCTTAAGATTATCACTCTGTTTGTAGTCATTAGCACATCTTCTTGTTTCATAAGAGACTCCAGATCTACAGTCTGCTTGTAGTACCTGGTCTCAATTATTTTTGCTGTAGTGACACTAAAAATGGGTTTGGCCTATCCACACTAGCACTTAAAACCAGTTTCAGCACCAGATAAGAGACTATGGTAAAGCGCAGGAGAATCATTGCTATTAAGCATTGTCAACACAGAGCTCTTTGCTAACGTAGATAGAACCTCAGGCTCAAACTTTCCTTAGGAGGTCATCCAACCCTTTTATAAGTTTGGGTGTAGCTTCATGTCATTTTAAAATTCTGATTTAGAGGATTTAATTCCTATTACTTAGGTTCCCCAGTTTGTTATAAATGTTAGATTAAAATTACATTTGAAATTTATATCACTTAAGATTTATATATGCAACAGTTAAATTCATGTCCTCATTACGCTATAAATATTTCAGTAGTTAAACGAGCCTTGTAGATCACACTTTAAAAATAATGAATCAGCATTTAATATTTTCTACATCGTGCACAATGACAAAGACAATAAAATGGGACAACAACGTATATGATCTAGTGGTAGGGAAGCAATTTGATTTGCAGAAAATCTTTTTTGTTAAAATAAATTTATTATAATTTCTTTAAAACATATGTTCTGAGGTCCAAGTTGCTTCACATATAAAACACATAGAAAAGACAGAACTGGAAAGAGGAAGGGGCAGGTATAGAAAAATTGGTTTCCTAGTTGTCGCACCGTGCTGATTCTCTTTCTATAGAAGACAAGAGAAGTCAGGGTAGCCTTTCACCACTAGGTCACAAGTTCAACTCCTGGTCAGTAGAGAGCAGATGGTTATTACTGTTTTTCCTTTGGTTAACTGTATAAAATGAATTTGCTGGTCTCAGTCCCATTTCCAGAGCACAGGTGTCTCTCTCTCAGAAATGATGACAACATTTGGCTTTAATTGGTGCCCCAATGGTAGTTTTAGGAATAATTTCAAGGACTACATGTTCCACTGCCCTCTAGAGGTGGTCCCTTCAATTCAAGATAGAGACATGTAGTTAGGATGGTGTGGGCAGACTTCCAGTGTCTGGTTTACATTTTCCAGGGCTGTTGATCCAGCACCTTTCATATTCACTAAATTCACACACACACAAATGCAAAGGGGGGGGCGGGAAATCCCACAGTAAATATATAGTTGGAAGAGGACTTGCCCATTTACAAAGTGATTTTTATTAGTATCGAGAAAATAATTAGCAATAACTCATACTGTGAATTTCACCTTCTTTTAAGCTTCGCCATGAACAGACTGCAAAATGCTCAACATTATTCTTTATTCAAAATCTGTCCCAATTTTTTTCACTGAATAATTGTCAGTCTGCAGATCAATCCAGTTGTGCATTGCAAATATCACAATAATATATACTATTCACATACAATGCATGAGTCATTCTATTAGTCAAATAATTAACTTAACTACAAACAGAGCTCAGATTTGAAGCTCAATAGTAATATCTGCCATTTGGAATTCACAGTGCATGGGTTACAGAAATCATCCAGTCTAGTTACGTGATTAATCAATATGGCATTAACGGAGAGTGGTTAATTTTACAATTTTTAAAAAACAAAAGATGCTTTAGGGTTTCAGTCTAAACTTATTGCGGTCAATTGAAGTCTTCCCATCTACTGGGCTTTGGATCAAATCCTTAGCAAATATTTGTTTGTTTTAGCTAAAAATCTCATTTTGGGGGGTATTTGCACCAGTACAAATTGAGCACCTGAACATTTGCAGAAAGTGAACAGGAAATGTTTGCACACTAGAGCTGAGCAAAATTTTTCTGCTAAAACTAATTTAATCAAAAAATGCAGATTCGGTGAAATATTTTGTGAGTTCATGTGGGTTTTGCCAAATTTTTGTGTCAAAAAACAAAAATACCCTAAATATTCTGAAAAAATTGGAACTTTTTGTTTTGACATTTTCCAAATGAAACATTTTGAGTTTTCATTCAAAATTACTTTGTTTTGAAATATCCTTTAAATTTATTATAAAAAAATTAAACATTAAAGAGCTCTAAAATGAAACAAAAATGTAGTTGTGGGTTGAACAAACTGTTTCATTTGACCCAAAATAATTTTTGATTCACAGAAAATTGAAGAAAAAAAATGTGGGGTTCAACTGAAAACTTTTCAATGAAACAAAAAATCAGCTATTTGCACAGCTCTACTGCAAACGTGACTGAATCAAAATTCACCGTCAGTAATTAATTTCCTTCTAGTGGTGGCCAACATTTTGTTAGTCTGCTATTGGCATTAAAAACCAAAGCTAAACTAAAAAAACTTCTCTTCATAGGAAAACAGCGTGGTACAAGAACACCTGGGAGAGTGTAGTCATGGGGAAAAAAGACTTGCCAAATAAAGGCACTAGGACAACAGAAGATAAAACAATATTAGATATGGTTTCAATTTGGGTATATAATAGAGAAAACACTTTGCTGAATCAAAACCAAAGCACTTGCACAATTTTTTAAAATGATTTAAATCTGTAAATAATATTGGATAAAGTTAATTACAAGGATGACAACTGAAGCGCTAGGTGAACAAGACTGAACATATGTTTCATGTAGCAGTAGAGAAAAAAGTGAGAAGGTGGTTACGGGCTTGATTCAAAGCTCAGTGAAATCAGTGGTAAAATTCCTACCAGGTCCCATACATTAAGATTCAAAGACTTTATGCAACATGCTTCAGAGATAGTGGCCCCAGTGCTTGGCTGCATTCCAGCTGCTTTGCACTACCCTACAGCTCTATAGCAGTCCTGAACAAATATAGTAAACCTAGTTTGGGGGGAATATTCTGGTGGCATAAAGTCAGGTTAGTTCCTCCTACCTTGGGGCCATTATTGAAAAGTGTTATTTAGAGCAGTGACAAAGCTGCTCTAAGTTACGCTAAGGTACTGGCCTGGCACAAAGCCAGCTCAGGATTGGGGAGCACAAAGCTGGTTTAAGGCCACTTTTGTACCTAACCCACTCCTGAGTTGTGCTGTGCATTCCTCAACAGAACCACAGATTGAGCCAATATTGTATTTTGCTTACCTGATTAATACCATTGCTGGTATAATATTAACATAGAGTTATATGTAAAGGAGGATGGGGGAATTACTGTTAATAAGTAATTTAAAATAAGCATCTGAGGGTGCTAAAGGAGTTGGCCGATGTGATTGCAGAGCCATTGGCCATTATCTTTGACAAATCATGGCAATCGGGGGAGGTCCCGGATGACTGGAAAAAAGCTAATGTAGTGCCCATCTTTAAAAAAGGGAAGAAGGAAGATCCGGGGAACTACAGGCCAGTCAGTCTCACCTCAGTCCCTGGAAAAATCATGGAACAGATCCTCACGGAATCAATTCTGAACCACTTAAAGGAGGGGAAAGTGATCAGGAACAGTCAGCATGGATTCACCAAGGGCAAGTCATGCCTGACTAACCTAATTGCCTTCTATGATGAGATAACTGGCTCTGTGGATGAGGGGAAAGCAGTGGATGTGCTATTTCTTGACTTTAGCAAAGCTTTTGATACAGTCTCCCACAGTGTTCTTGCCAGCAAGTTAAAGAAGTATGAGCTGGATGAATGGACGGTAAGGTGGATAGAAAACTGGCTGGATGGTCGCGCTCAACGGGTAGTGATCAATGGCTCCATGTCTAGTTGGCAGCCGGTATCAAGTGGAGTGCCCCAAGGGTCGGAGCTGGGGCCGGTTTTGTTCAATATCTTCATCAACGATCTGGAGGATGGTGTGGACTGCACCCTTAGCAAGTTTGCAGATGACACTAAATTGGGAGGAGTGGTTGATACGCTGGAGGGTAGGGATAGGATACAGAGGGACTTAGACAAATTAGAGGATTGGGCCAAAAGAAATCTGATGAGGTTCAACAAGGACAAGTGCAGAGTCCTGCACTTAGGACGGAAGAATCCCATGCACTGCTACAGACTAGGGACCGAATGGCTGGGCAGCAGTTCTGCAGAAAAGGACCTAGGGGTTACGGTGGACGAAAAGCTGAATATGAGTCAACAGTGTGCCCTTGTTGCCAAGAAGGCTAACGGCATTTTGGGCTGTATAAGTAGGGGCATTTCCAGCAGATCAAGGGACGTGATTATTCCCCTCTATTCGGCACTGGTGAGGCCTCATTTGGAGTACTGTGTCCAGGTTTGGGCCCCACACTACAAGAAGGATGTGGATAAATTGGAAAGAGTCCAACGGAGAGCAACAAAAATGATTAGGGGGCTGGAGCACATGACTTATGAGGAGAGGCTGAGGGAACTGGGATTGTTTAGCCTGCAGAAGAGAAGAGTGAGGGGGGATTTGATAGCTGCTTTCAACTACCTAAAAGGGGGTTCCAAAGAGCATGGATCTAGACTGTTCTCAGTGGTAGAAGATGACAGAACAAGGAGTAATGGTCTCAAGTTGCAGAGGGGGAGGTTTAGGTTGGATATTAGGAAAAACTTTTTCACTAGTAGGGTGGTAAAGCACTGGAATGGGTTACCTAGGGAGGTGGTGGAATCTCCTTCCTTAGAGGTTTTTAAGGTCAGGCTTGACAAAGCCCTGGCTGGGATGATCTAGTTGGGGTTGGTCCTGCTTTGAGCAGGGGGTTGGACTAGATGACCTCCTGAGGTCCCTTCCAACCCTGAGATTCTATGATTCTATGAAAATGTTTTTTAAAAGAAAGTATTTGTTTCCCCATTCAGGCAAGTATATATGGAACATTTCTCCTTCCTCATCCTCCCCATTTACTCAGCCCTGATTATTATTATTTGGATTTAGTGAAAGAATGATAAACATGAGCCCAACACTGTTGTATGCCTTCGAGATAGAGTCTAATGAAGGAGTTAATAGAAACAATACATTTGCAGTTCCATTTCTAATCAGCTCCTGTTCCAATGAGAAGGAAAGTGAGGGCATGCCCACATAAAATATATATAGTGCAAGATTCATCACCATAATGTATTTATTACGTACAAAAGACTGCAAGCTCTTGTCAAATCCCTGATTTTTGGCTACAGCAACAAGCATTCTGGGAAGCTGTTTAAACCAAGCCTCTTGAATGTCATTACTTATTGAAAGATTTCCTAGAGGACAGAGCATGTCCTTCCTTTGCTCTTCAGTAAAGGGTGTGTTACTTAAACCTTCCCCCAGTGTCCTTATGCCAATATTTTTATTAGACTCTCATCTCAGGACTGTTAAGTGCTATAAAATATAGACGAGCTTAGGCGTTAAGAAAATCTTAGAATTTTATATAAGGAGGACTCTATTGAGTGTAGAGAAAAGAAAGGAGATCCAGGTGTTAACATACTGTCTCAGCTGAAAGCCAAGAAAGAAGCATTTCTAGGAGGTCAAACCTATCTTGTAACTGCTCGGAAGACATTCGAATCACACACAATCACAATGTGCTTTATTCCTTCTGCCCCCTCCCCCACGATAGAGACATTTTATTTTGACCCTTGTGACAGACCCAGACGAGTCGGGTACAGAGGTCTGGTAGAAGGCAAATATACTGGCCATTGGATGAATAGTTTTCTGTTCCCTGAGTGACCAGAGCAGGGGCTGCACTAGAACAAGCAGGAACTTTCTGGAACCAATTTCAGGCAGGCAGGCTAATTAGGACACCTGGAGCCAATTAAGAAGAACCTGCTAAAATCAGTTAGGTCAGGCTGGCTAATCAGGGCACCTGAGTTTAATAAGAACCTCACTTCAGTTTGTGGTGTGCGTGTGAGGAGCTGGGAGCAAGAGGCACTAGGAGCTGAGAGAGAGAGAGAGAGAGAGAGCACATACTGCTGGAAGATCCTGTGGTGAGGATAAAGAAGGTGTTGGGAGGAGTCCCTGGGGAAGTAGCCCAGGGAGTTGTAGCTGTCGTGCAGTTGTTCCAGGAGGCACTCTAAACAGCTGCAGTCCACAGGGCCCTGGGCTGGAACCCGGAGTAGAGGGTGGGCCCAGGTTCCCCCCAAACCTCCCCACTCCTGATCAGACACAGGAGGAGTTGATCTGGACTGTGGGTTCTACCAGAGGGGAAGATCTCTGAGGCAAACAAAAATCCGCCAATAAGCGCAGGACCCACTGAGGTAGAGGAGGAACTTTGTCACAACCTATAGATTAAACTCCTGGTTTAACTTTTGGTGGCTATATCTGGATTGTAAAGAAAGAGGAGAGTCTAACCCACTTCCAAGCTTTTCCATCTTCCATCAGCTTTCTAAGGCTTTGGATGAGATACAGCAGAACTGCTCTAAACTGCTCCAGAAATGAGTGTTTCTTTGCAAAAAGCACCCATTCCAAAGATAATTACACAATTTTGTTTCTCTGCAGAATGCCAAGTGTTCAATTCAGTAGGAAACCTGTTCCGTAAGCTAGGTGGGATAGCTGACTTGGTAGATCACAGAATTTCACACTGGGGAGTAGTCATTTAGATAACTTTACTCATTTTCTGTGCTGTTTTATATGTAAAAAAAACCCTTGCATATACAAATGCCCAGTGACACAAAGTATCTGAATTATTTTAAAAGGCACATCAATACCCATAAATACAAATATAGTTTATGCCACTAAATTGAGATGGCTGTTTTATTGGGAAGTCTCCCTCAGAATGTGTTTAACCTAATGATAGTAAGTTTTGACTGCTGCTTAATTGGGGCGGTTACCACCAATTCCATGCAATGGGGACACATTTGGTTAGTGTTAAGTGGTGCACAACCAGTTGGTAAACAGGTGTGACATTTTATGCTTCTGTCTTTTAACACAAAATTTGTCAAATAAGGATTAGCAGAAGAAAGAAAGATCATGCAAAATTACAGTACAGGGAATATCATGTTTTCAGCCTTTTATTTATTTTGGGTATTCATCTCGCTGCCTTTACTCAGATAAGTAGCCCATGTGAATGAGGGCTTCGGGGTCAGGCCCTTAATTCAGATGACAAGTTATCCACTAAGCTGTCATAACTAAGAGCATTTTGAGGTATAGACATTAAATGTCTGTCTCTTTCCAAGGGGGATGCAGCAGTAATAAATGCATTGATTATCTTACTATTTAGGGCAGGATTTGGATAAGTGGCGTTGGTCTGGACAAATGAAATTTCTTTTTATAGGTGTCAGATCCAGGGGACATGCATGAATTTCAAATAATCTTGACATTCAGATAACTGAGATTTTGTCTCTAGGTTGTGTCCCCTCCCTGTCCCACTTGCACTTAGGACTTACAACAGCAGACTTGTATTTGACCCAGTTCTTTCTTCTACAGTACATACAACAGATTTCAATATATTATAAAATATTCATAAGTGACCACCCAAAGGAAGACAGATATTGGTGACCTAGAGAAGACTGTCTTTATAGGTCAAACAGAATTGTTCTGGAAACCTTAGTGTCACTCTCAAGTTGTCATTGAGGATTGGAGGCTGCATACTGGAGGTGGCCCTGAATGCAGGTTTAGCTGCATTGCAATTGTAGCAACCAGCATGGAACTTGGAGGGAAAAGCATATTTTTACAGCAGGGGGAGGAGTTTGAAGGTGGCACCTGGAAGTCAGTCTGTAATGTATGCATATGGCTAGACTGCCAGATGCAGTTACAGCCCCTCTGCAAATAGTTCTCTTGATAAAAAGCCAGGTTAGTTTTATAACCCTGGAGTCCTTTCACGTTATTATCCAGCCCCTGGTATGTGAAACAACTCTTAGAAATGTCTCTGATTGCATCCTATGCTGTGTCACACACTTGTGTTCATTACCTCTTATTTGTATTACTGCAGTTACCTCCCTCTAGTCTTCCTGCAGTTTACACAGAGGTTTCAGCTTTCTCCATGTTCTCCCTGTCTTTTATGAGACCTGGATCACAAGAAGATCCAGGGAGGGTTGCAACCACGCTGTCTTTATGGCGAGATGGGAGGGGATAAGAAGAGGAGGTGACAACATTTTTTTCTGTTGTAAGCTGGGCCATAAAAGAATGAGAACCTCTGTCCTAATTGCTTATTTGACTCCCACTTGGCCAGTCCTGGGCCCCATACAAAACTGAAATGCTCATGAGGTTTTTCACTGGGAGTAAAATATTAACATATATCCTGTTTTGAGGAAGCTTCATTGGTTTCCCCATAAACAATATCTTGCTGCTCACTAGAGTTGCCAACTTGGTAATGTTTAAAAACCAGACTCTCCAGCTGGAACCTCCCCCGCCCCACCTCTTCCCCCCCGAAGGCCCTGTCCCTGCCTCACCTCTTCCTCTCAAGGCCTTGCTCCTGCCCTGCCCCTTCCCTCGAGGCCCAGCTCTCCCATTCGCTCCTCTTTCCCCCTTCCCCCATTGCTCAGTTCTTTCCCCCTCTCTCCCTTCCCCTCTGCCCAGGTCAGGAGGGACTCACCTGCAGAGCCAAGGCTGAGAGCTGCAACCACCTAACACAGGTAAAAGGCAGCCTCAGCTCAGTAGGGACTGGTGCAGGTGATGGCCTGGTGCCCCTGCCTGTAGTAACTGGACTTTGGGTGTCCAGTCTCGAAAGCTTGTCTCTCACATCAATAGAAGCTGGTCCACTACAAGATATTACCTCACCTACCTTGTCTCTCTACATAAGTCACTGCTTGGCCTCTCTTTCCTCTAGCTGAACATCTTCCCTGGCATAGTGCTCACTACAGACCTTCTGTAGCTCCAAGAAACTGTCTAGTCCTGAAGGGGTTAACACTTGCTCGTATCCTAAGGGTTAACAAACTTTCCATGTGATCAAATTGGCAATGCACCAGAAAGGGGTATACTGTCCAATCTACTGGGTAGTAAGGTGGTCCGTTTTTTAAAATCTCTATGCAATATGTTAAATTATATGATTTTACTACAGACGGTAAGATGCTCTGGGTAAAATGCTATTTTTTTATTTTAATTTTTTACTTCCAGCATAATCAGGAAAGCCATAGATGGGCTTTTACAGTATTTTTTAACATGCTGTTGATAATGAAGGGCTCATTCCTGTAAAGTGTTGACCATTCTAACCCTGATCCAGCAAAGCACTTAAGCACGTTCTGCTGAAGGGAATGGCACCACCCCTAAACTTAAAGTTAAGCACAAGCTTAAGCACTTTGCTGGATCAGGGTCAGTGTGCTCAGCATGTTGCAGGATCAAGCCCTAAATACATGGGTTGAAATATCAGTACCCTTAACATGTGCCAGAAAAGTGACTATGTAAGGGTTTTATTGTGGCTGGTCTCTGTGTAGATGGCTGGGGATTTCTGTGTATACAACAAGCCTTTTTCCTTCATGCCCCCTACAGAGAGGCTGGAAGTCTTTATGCTTTCCTGAGAGCATGGACTGTTCCTGGCTAATGCAACAGCCAATCTAAAAGGGACAAGGAAAGACCAGGCAAAGGCAGGGCTATGACCGTGAAAGATGAAGGGTGTAGCAGCTGGTATGCTCTCCCTGCATTCACTTCCTTCAACACATTATCTATTCTCTGTGTAAGTGTTAGTTATTTGTTCACTGTCAGAAATACAGTTTGGCTTGTCAACACTGCAGAACCAATCCAGCAACGGAACAATAGGGTAGATTCTGTCCTGAAAATGCAGCGACACTCTCTACTACATTCCAGTTGCAAAATCTTCATTAGTGGTGGTGGAGATGAGGATGATGGAAGAGACAGAAAGAGCACAGCTTAACTTTTTATGGATCCTGTTTCCACTGTGTTCATTGGGAGCAAGACTGGTTCCTGTGTTTTCAAGTCTGTCAGCTGGAAAAAAATTCTCTTGTGGCTTGTAAACTGAATGACTTTGATCTGGTATCATTGGAGTCAAATATTTAACCCCACCGTGGGTGTGTGCCTGTTCATATTGAAGTCACACCACTGTCACTGCAGTGACTTTTCTGACTGTAAATGTGCTTTCACTGCTGCTATTGTATCTTTTTTTTTTCTCCCCACAGTGCACCAACGTATCAGCTTAAGCTTGAAATAAGAATAAGGTTTTAGATGGTTTATGACACAGCCTTAACCTTCTTTAATAGCAGTTTTATGTATTCAATATTCAGCTGCTCTACTTGGCTTGCACTCTTTCAGAAGCAGTGGTCACTAAATAAAATCAAGTTCATGTTTATTGCTACATGTCATCTGAAAGCAATCATTCAAAACAAGAATTATAAGATCTTCTAGAGAGGAAAATGGTTTTTGTGATGGAAGTTGGCAAGGCCAATCTGTTAGTGTGAGGCACAGAGGAGAAAGGCCAGTGTTCCTGACGTTTGCTGAGTGCACTTATTTTCTTTTTGCAATTTTCATTACGGCAAATTGCTTGACCCAGAAGAGATTTCTTTTCAAGGCTAGGATCTTATTGTTTTGCTAGTATAATTCCATCACAATCAACAATAGATGTAAACGAAAGATGAAAAAATGAAGCGGAAAGGTACAGCAGTAAGGGATAGCATGTTTTCAGATCAGTTAACAGTGTCTGTTTAAAGCAATAGAGGAATATATGGAATGAGCTGCCTTGACTCTGTTTTATTAAGGTAAAGTGAAGTTTTATTACGGGTGTTATGATCAAGTGAAAGAAAACGGGTGGTGAGAGCTACACATAGGAGAATAAAAGCGGCAACTAAAAATCAGTCATGTTAACCTAACAGTTCTTGACATTTGGTGAAGGCACTGAAATGTGATTCTTCACTGAAAGCTAAAAAGTTTCTATGTTAATATTAGTTAACAAAAAAACAACCAAAGTGCTGTGAGTTATGCACATGGGTCTGTGTTTTTCTATGAGATGGTGCTTCTGAGGGAAGGATGCAACTTTAGGAAACAAGATCTTAGAAAAGAAATAGTTGTTTGCATCATGAACTTCCCAGCACCCCTATCTTTCCAAATACAAGCATTTGTTTTTCACCTGATTCATCAAATCACTGTAGTTACATGTTACATGAACATACTAGTTCTTATTGTTCTAAAACCGACTTCTTTTTGCATATTACCAGTTTTTAATTTAATGAAAACATTATATTTTCATCTCCCTGTGTAAATTAAGAGAAGATCCTTTGCAATCAAGGAGTAATGTAAAGCCAATGTAAAACTAGTCAGAAAGGAGAATTAGCGCCTTTTAATTTATATCCTATTTATAGCTTATTAACCAGTTGCCAAATTCAACCATAGTACAATTTCACTGACAGAAGGAAAACAGAGAGACAGGTAGATGAGGTAGTATCTTTTATTGGACCATGTTCTGTTGGTGAAAGAGACAAGCTTTCAAGCCACACAGAGTTCTCTTTAAGGAAAATAGATAGTTAACACACCATCAACAAAAACTAAGTGCTTGAGCCTACAAACTATTATGAGCGTGTGAGTATTTTCACTGAGGTCAGTTGAACTACTTGTGTAAGTAAGAACTACTTGTGAGTGTTTGCAGGTTCAAGTCATAATAAATAGCTTTTATTCTCCTGTTATTTTCCTCATTTCATAAGAAATCTGCCTGTCTAGGTACTTCTTGAAAAGCAAAGCAAAATCTTTGCATTTAATGTTTTCTATCAGACTACAAAAATAGCCTACAGATTTGGCTTTCTGTGGTACCAAATGGCACCTATCTTATAACATTTTCATTTTTAAAGGGTTTCTGGGCTGTTTTCGTTGTTTTATAAATGTGTATCCTCTTTGTATCATAGAATATCAGGGTTGGAAGGGACCTCAGGAGGTCATCAAGTCCAACCCCCATGTTTGCTTGCATTCAAAACACCAGAATTCTTACATCAAAATGTGTTGTGGCATTCTGTTTCTGAATTTAAATGATCTGATATAAATCTCCATCCATTATTATTATTATTGGGCCCAATTATCATTTATACTGAGGCCCCTTGACAGCGGTCTGGCAGGGTAGAGAGGCTTTAAACTGGGTATAAATGATATTTATTCCCAATGTCAGAGCAGTGTAAAGTGGTTTAGTGTAAATGAGAACCAGGCCCATTTCCTTGTAATTTATATGAAGTTTTAGGTCTTAAATAGCATGAGCTGGCAGCACTGCAGGTATAAATGACTACATGAATGGCAAGGCAGTGGAGAACATATATAAAACTTGTGCTTTCTATGGACATAGGTCTAAGGACTTGAATGATATGCATACCCCACACCACTGCCCTCTGTGGGTCTATGAAGGGGGCAGCTTTAATCAATAGCCATGGTTCTATAGGAATCCTGGCTATGGAACTGCACAGCAGATGCATATCCACCTTTGCCAGGTCCACTCAACAACCAGCACCACGCACTACTTTTGGAGTGATGCTGGTTGACTCTTGCTCCTCCCTCTCTCTCCTCTCCCCCCCCCCCCACCAGAGCATTAGAGGGAGAGCACACTCCAGGTAGACTTTCCACCCCCCAGGAAGGTGCCTTGAGAGATGCTGATGGAAGCTAACCTGTCCTAGGGCTGAATCAAGCCCTAAGTTTTAATTTACTGTGGTCTTGTCTAAGCTGGAGGTGTAGCAAACATTTGGTTTACTAATCAAGAAATGACCCCTGCACAGGTAATGTTTATCTGCCTTGCCTTCTGCTAGGATTTTCAGACTACAACAAGCCAGGAAAACAGCAAGAAAATATTGGTGTGATCCCACTTTTATTTATTTTAACTATTTCTACATAAGAAATGGCTGATGATATACCTGAAGTTGTCGTCTTCTTAGCATATGTGCCACAGGTGGCACGTGATCAGGATTCATCACTGAACTTGGCCCGCTGGTTGGATCACTAGGTTCCCCGGCTTGGGCCAGGTACTGATGGAGAGTGTGAAATGAACGCTGATTCATGCCTCCCATAGTTGAAGGGGCTGCCTAGCGATCAGGAAAGATTGAATGGAATGGGGCTATTTTGTCCAGTCATTGTTTGCCAAAATTCTCATAAATACTATAAGAAATACAAAATGTGATCTGTTTGTCAAAATACTTTTAGATTTTACCTAAGTAAATTAAATATTAGTTTATTTATAATCTGCTTTAATACAGAGAACATAAGAACTCTAATGGGTGGTTAGCTGGAGTGTTTCAGTGGAACTCGTACACTTTTCTCTTTATTTCAAAAAGTTATCTTACTATAAGAATAATAGCATCTTCCCTAGACAGGTTTTTCCCCCCTCTTTTCATTTTGGAACAGCTCTTTGTAGAAGTTGCTGATGGGTTTTTGTTTGAGATGATGGCAAATTCACCCATTTCACCATGTAGGCCACTTTTTTAAAACTTCCAGCTGAATGTTGTGAATTACTAGTTGACTCAGTCTTTTATTCTGTTTCATTTTAAAGATGTTTTGATGGTGATGACTCATATGAAAAAGCACTTCTGTGCATAAGTAGTTGCTGGAATTGTTAATTACACTCAGCAATGACTTGCATAATGTTGGTTGCATAGTGTTAGATTTGTCACTGATAGAAAGGTTTTGTAAGGACTGCTGTTCTGTGGGTATTCAATTCAGATAGACAGTGAAGTCTCTTGCCATGATTATATCAGTTTTTCTTTCAAAAGTTTGGTAAAACTGTTAGACTTTTGTCAGGGTTGATTCCCCACTCTGGCACTTTGAGTGCAGAAGGTGGGGGCCTGCAAGGATTCTAAAAATGAATACTGGCCAGTCCAGGCTGGTATTAAATTCCCAAGGTCACAGTTTCTCTCTGACCTGGGATGGGTAGATGCTGCCACCAAGTGCAAAAAACCACAACCCTTGGGACCCAGGAAGGCGCACTTGGGAATTCCTTCCTATGTGGTACCCTCAAGCCCTTTCACTCCCCCTCCAGGAAAGAGCTGAGAAAGAAAACAAAGGAAATTAGCTGTTGCCCTCTGCTAATTAAACAACATATGCACAACCTTTTAGGACACCAAAAATCCAATCCTGTTCTTAAAAAAAGGTAAATTTTATTTAAAACAAAAAGAAAGAAAATACACCTGGAACTTAGGCTTTTGCTAGATTTAAAAAACCCACTTACAAAAATTAAACATCAAGAAAAACCTTCTTGAGGTCCAGCTTAAAGGTTACAAGCAAAACAAAAAAAGCATTTGGGGTTAGTATAGAGGAGTCCACAAGCCAATAAGAAATAAACAGAAATAAACTTAATCACGTCTTTCTAAACATTCCTGATCTACTTACATATCTGGGCTGTTAAATAAGTAGTTCTAGATATGATCTGATTATTTTTATATCTGGCCTTCAGCTTCTCACAGCATAATTGCTCCCTGTTCTCCTCTTTCCCGGAGAACAACAGCACACAAAAGGAAAGCTTTTTTCCCAATTTTAAAAAGTTCTAGCCTTCCCATTGGCTCTTTTGGTCAGGTGCCCACTCCCTTCCTTTTACCTGGACTTTTTTAACCCTTTACAGGTAAAGCAAGTAGAGAACAGCTACTAACAGGGATTTTATAGCTAGCTGGCTGGCAGGGTCTTCATAAAAGGGAGCTACCCCCAGGGCCCCGCCCTTCATTTATCACAACTTTGTTATCAGAATATTAACTGGAGCTCATTGGAAAACTTAGATTACATGAAATGTAGACATTTTCCCCTCTTTTCTGATCAGTTCTAGTTTTAATGGCTCCTCTTGGTATCCAGGTCTTGCTAGAAAAATCACTTGTCAGTTACAGATCAAAAATAACTGATAATAATATTTTCACATAAATTGGTTTAATTCCGTCGACATCAATGGAGTTAATCCTGATACTGAAATCAAGTTCTTTAAAACTTCAAGAACCCTATTATGAGTCTGCAGTAATGTAATAAATGCATATGTTTGAGAGACCATTTTAATTACAACAAGGAGTCCGCTGGTACCTTAAAGACTAACAGATATATTTGGTCATAAGCTTTCGTGGGTAAAAAAAAACTTCAGATGAAGTGTTTTTTTACCCACGAAAGCTTATGCTCAAATAAATCTGTTAGTCTTTAAGGTGCCACCGGACTCCTTGTTGTTTTTGTGGATACAGACTAACACGGCTACCCCCTGATACTTGACTTTTAAATACAATTCCAATCTTTGGGAAAGGATAGAAGTTATGTCCACAACTCAATTTCCAAGGTATTGATAATATCTTGTGTCTAGTATGTGGATGACAAAACAATAGTCTCTGGTTTCCATGTAAGTTACTGCTGAGAACAGATGAACTGTCACGTGTTTGAACTACACAAGTCACCTCCACACAACTGGGATTCTAATTAGCCAACTTTGAGCACAGTCCATTTGTCAGATTTTGAGTATCTAGCTTTGCTGCTTGCTGGAAGCAATAGACGCTTCTCTACAGGGAAAGCTATTATTGGCATAACACAGGAAAATATTCATTGTTCGCTACAAGCTATATTGTGTGTTTCATCAGCAAGTATTGCAGAAAACCTGACCAGGTTTCCTGCCTAACAAGTGTTTGCACACCATTTTTTCATCTGATTTTGATAGCGTAGTCAGAGATAGGTAGCATTCTCTGGCTTTTGACATTGCCAATGTAGTATAACTGAATGAAATATCTTAAACAGATTAAATGTCTTTAAATTACATCTTTTAAAGATTTCTTGATGCTCTGTGACTATCCCAATGGCACTATATAAATAATAGTAATAGTATACAAGGCAAAGCTAATCTGTCTGCCAAATATACAATTCCTAATCTGTATCTCTGGTCTTCTCAGCTCTTTTATATCTTTGCAGTGATTGACTAAGTCCATGAACTAAAATATATTTAATTTTTCTCTCTATCTAGGTTTTTATAAAGTTGTCCATCATCATGGTATGCGTCCAACTCTAGTTCTACGGAAGTTCAAGGTGGTTAAAAAAATGTAGGGAATCTCTTCTAAAAATTACAAAATATAGGCTCCATTTAGTACTTTTCCTAGTTGGAGCCTAAAAGTGGATTCAGTCAGAATTACTTTATCTAAATAGCACAGTAAAAAGGGAATACAGTAAAAAAGAAATGGAAAAATTTCCACTGAAAATTATTATAATTTTTGTAGAAGGGAGAATTCAGGTGCACTGGGAAAAAGTAGGAAAGTGAGGTGTTAAGATACATTTAAAACATGGCAGGGATGTTGGGCTAGATGACCTTCTATTGCTAATTTGGCTTATGGTTTGTGTTCCATTGCACATATGCACTCTGAACCTCAGTTTCTGAGTGCTCCCTCAGTTTCTTCAGTGATTGGTTCATTCACTAGTTATGGGCCAAATCTTCAGAGGGGCTGAACATCTGCAAGTCCCGTGATTTCAGTGGGAACTACAAATGCTCAGTCCATTATGACTTGGCTTTATGACTGATTCTGGTGAGTAGAAGTTGTACCAGTGCCACCATTAGCAAAAACATGTTAATACCAAATACGTTCATTTACAACAGTTCTCCTCTTGCCTACACTGTTGTTGGAGCAGGAACTGGGCTGAATTGGCTCTGCTGTATTACATTGGATGCATCACTTCTCTTCCCATTAACTTAGTGTTAGCACCACAGGCTGCTTCACCAGGGATCTTGTTAACACTTGTAACTTATTTGGATTGTCAGTTCTTCAGGGCTTGTCTCTTTACTTGTTTGTAAAGCCCCTAAAACACTTTGGGCACTATATGCTGAAAATAATTTGAAGCATACTGGACATCAATAGAGCAGCGCAGCCTTACCCCCAGATGAAGATCTAGTCCAATAATAATAAGTATGAATCATTCTAAGGATGGGGAGAGGAAGCAGGGCATAGCCTCAAAACTGGCTTGCTTATTTACATGAGGTTTTCATTTTATTTATTTCAAGCTCTATCAGTAGCAAACTTCCTTGGTACCAGCATGGTCCTGGGATGGCCAACAGTCACACTGGGATTGTCTGGAATGAGAACTCTCATTTATTTTGCTTCAGTTGAAATGTACCAATTGCAGCTTTCTGTTCAAGTGAATGTTTCATGTGCAAACTGTATAATATTATATGTGAAAGTCCCTGTGGTTTTAATTTCTATTAACACAGGGTGCCATTTAGTGAGGTACAAATTGTAGATCCATAGACTAATTGGCCTTTTTCATCACTAACTTCTGTGGCATCTTCCAAACAGGGCAGGGTTGCTTTCTACAGTCTATTTTTAGTAATATGTTCACTCTTAAAAGGGCTGCTGTCAGTGAGAACCAAGCATACTCTGGACCTAGCCTATTAGGTGAAGGAGCTTGGTCTCCCCAGAATTCCAAGTTCTCTAGTCTAGCATATGTCAAATCTACCTATATAGTTACTCTCTGCTCAGGACACTAGCCGTGCATCTGTCTTTGTAGCTCTTTCCCTTGCCAATCAGCTGTTCATCCAAGAGTGAAAGTAATGTCTCATTTATTGCTTACCGTATTATCATTCCTTGCTACTGTTTAACTCTGAAGTCACCTTTACAAAAGCCTAGTGTGACACTTCAGGGGTTCACCCAGAGCAGTAAGGGATTGTGTCCCCGCCTGCCCTGTAACCCTGGGTGGTTCTGTGCTGTGCAGCTTTGGCTCAGAGCCCTGACACCAGCAGCCTGCTCTCTGGCATTATGACCTCATCCTGGCTTTCACCAGCCTGCTTATTCCTTGCCGGGTGACACCAACAGCCCTTTCAGTTCTGAGTTTCCCCCAAACCACCTCCCCTGCAGTGTACTGTCCCTCTATCACAGGAGTGGAGTTTGCTGCCTCCAAAGAGAGCGGGTACACACCAGCCTGCTAGAATTAGCTGAGGGTTTTACACCTTTAGTTTAATAGACAGCCCTGAGATGGTTTTGTAAAGTAAAACAAGTTTATTAACAGAACCTAGATTTAAGTGACCTCACAGAGAGGGAATAGGGATAGGAATGGTTAAAGACAAAAGTAAATGTGCACATCTAATACTAAAATCTAACATCACAACTAGAGTCTTTTCGCACCACTGTCACTTTTCCAGCATGCCTGGCCAGTCTTTAGTCAGAATCCAACACGGAGCCCAACATGCTTAGTTTCTTTGTCTCCTCAGGTGAATATAAAGGACAACCCAAAACACTTTTCCAGTTCCATACATTTCCCCAAGTTCATTGTCCTGGTGTCAAGAGCCAGGAAGGTCCCCTGGGGATTCAGTCTCCTGTCTCCTCCAGAGGGGTGATGCTATCTTGATCAAAGTGTTCCCTCCTGCTGAGTTCCCATGTGATGTTTCTTGCTGCAATTTTACAATGCAAATGAAGTCTTCCCCCCTGCCTGTGAGCTAATTGCTTTGTTTACTGCTGATAGATCTCCATTGTCCAGGGCTCTCAAGCTAAATTTTGTCTAAAAATACCCAGTTTATCAAATTTTTCTGACCTCCCTGGCTTAAACTCATTTTAGTCCTGTATTTTCAGCACATCTGTATTGGTTTTTGCATGTTAACTGTATATACTTACTTCTGTGGCATCTTCAAAACAAGGGCTATTAATCATCAGAGAATTATTAATTTTCCAATGTTACTTTACAAGACACCTTTTAAATAAATATCATGACAACAGCGTGGGGGTGGGGCACTGAGCTGATCAGGCCGGCTGAGACTCACAGCTGCATACAAGGGAGCCCCTTGCCCTCTGGCATTGGGGTGCTCTAACGTCACTGCCTCCCTGGACCTCCTTTAGATCTACTGGGAGACCCCATTCTACCAGACTTTCAATATCTCCTTCCTCTTGAATAGCTGTGTTTCAAATTATAATGTAGCATGACTTAGTAGACTCGTGGTTGGTGAGATGAAGGCAGCTGGAAGACTAAGGGAGTTAGCCAGTAGAGGAAGGCAGGAAGGCGGGGTTTATTTCCTTAACTTGAAGGTTCTCTACAAGGAAGAACACACAATGGGAGGAAAACGGCATGTCACCAACATCACTGCTAGCTCTTCCTCTGCCTGCATCTATGGGAGCCCTGGCCCAATAGGCATCCTGATCCTGAACGCATCTATTCAGGTTCTTGTCTTGACATGCTGCAAATGAGGCTGCCAAGAAAGCCAGGCAAGGGGGAACCACCTGATACGAGAGGTGTCTGTTGGTGGAGTCCCTCAGGAAACAGGTAAGGGAGCTGCAGGAGGAGGTGGCTCATCTAAATAGCATCTAGGGGTACAAGGATGTCCAGAATGGAGGATGCTAGCCAATTAAACAGACAACACCGACCCCAGAGGAGGAAGGAGAACCGGCAGCTCTCTGAGGAGGCTGTCTGCTCCTCAAGGTGTCCAGCAGCCAATGCTCCCCCGCCCGCCACCTAGGTCTATCTTCCCTCAAGGTCAAGAACTAGTATGTGGTACTGGCAACAAGAAGAAGAGCAGACCCCAAGGATTGAGGAAGAAGAGCAACCATGGCTGAGAGGCTCACAGCCACCACACCCAAGAGAGACAGATGTAGGGTGGTGGTGGTCAGGGCCTCCCTTTTGAGGGGGACGAAGGCATCCGTCAACCTGATGTGACATCCCAGGAGGTGTGCTGCCTGCCGGAGCTGACATCCCAAACATCACATAGGTTTCTGAGGCTCTTGCATCCCTCTGACCATTACCCCATGCTGGTTACCCACCTGGACACTAATGATATTGCCAGATATGACCCTGAACAGATAGATCATCAGTGGCTCTGGGAGTGACGATGAAGGAGTCAGGGGCACAACTGGTGTTCTCATCCATCCTCCCTGTTGAGGATAAGAGCTCAGGAAGGGGGACATACCCTGGAGATGAATGCATGGCTACGCTGATGGTGTCAATGGGAGGGCTTTGGCTTCCTCAACAATGGGATGTTCTGGGAAGGAGAAATGCTGGGGAGAGATGGGGGTCCACCTGACCAAGAAGTGGAAGAGCATCTTTGGACTCCAATTTGCCAATCTGATGGGGAGGGCTTTACACTAGATTTAAAGAGGACAGGAGACAAATTTTTTAGAGAAGATTGCGGGGGGGACGTGAGAAGTTTTCAAATATGTTAAGGGCTGTTATAAAAAGGACAGTGATCAACCGCTTTGCGTGTCCACTGAAGGTAGGACAAGAAGACAATGGACTTAATCTGTAGCAAGGGAGATTTAGATTAGATACTGGGAATACCTTTCTAACTATGAGGAAAGTTAAGCACTGGAATAGGCTTCCAAGGGAGGTTGTAGAATCCCTGACATTGGAGGTTTTTAAGAACAGGTAAAACAAATACCTGTCAGGGAGGGTTTATCCTGCCTCAGCATAGGGAGCTGGACTAGATAACCTCCCAAGTTGCCTTCCAGCCCTACATTTCTATGGTTCTAAGTTCCTATTAATTTGATTTTCAAGGCAGAATCGCATTTTGTTACTGTTCGCTTTTATTTTGAACCTCAATGTAGAGTCCTTTGTATGATTTCTCTGTCCATCCCTGGAGTTTGCAACGCCTCCCAAATAAGTACCAATTGTTGTGCTGTTTAGTTCTTCTTTCAGATCATTAACATTTTAGATAGAACTGGGCCTGAACAACTCCCCCGACATGATACATTGCCATTTATTGTTTATTGTCCTTCAACCAGTTTCCAGTCTCAGTGGAAGTGCTCGTATGCAAGCTACTTTCTATTAATTTTTCAAGTACGATTTTTTTGACTTGCATGTAAGAGATGCTTTGCTAAAGCCCCGCTAGCATATCTATGACGTACTGCATTCCCATCAGCCACTAACTTTGGAATTGAATCAATAAAAACTTAAATTTGCCTGACATGATATTAACCCTTCTCTCTGATTATTTTACCTGTATTACACTAGTGCCTAGACCCCCACTGACATCAGAGCCCCATTGTGCTCTACAAACATGTCCCCTTAAGAGCTAACAACCTACAATGATAGGATAGTATCATTACCACCTCCGTTTCACAGATGAAGAACAGAGGCCCAGATTCTCAAAGGTATTTATATACCTAAGTCCCACTAATTTATGTGGGAATGAAGTGCCTAAATATCTCTAAGGATCTGGGCTAGATGAAGTGATTTGCCCACGGTCACACAAGAAACTTAATTCAGAGCTGGGAATTGAACCCAGCTTAATCCAAAGTGCTAGTCTATTGCTTTAATCCAAAACTCATCCTTCCTCTCTTAAATCCAGTGTGTGTGTTAGTTACGCAGAGTTCTTTTATCCCTGATATGTTCATAGATTTTTTTTCCTTAAAATTTGTCCCAATTTGTGCCAAGGTTTTTCCTGTTTTAAAACAAAACACAAATGACTGGTCAGATTTGTTTGCCCATTGTCATCTGGAGCCTCTCCAGTTCTCTGTATCTTTTCAAAAATAATTGTCAGGGTTCAGTCAGTTAATCAGCTTTCTCACAGAAGATCCTAAAATGAATATCATCTGGACTGACTGACTGGTATTTAATAAGGTTTTAAAGACTTCCCTTCTCTTTATTTTATCAGCAGACATATTTGACAGTCTTCATTACTATTTAACTGTCCATATCGCTTGTCTTTATTTCTCTTGTTACAACCAAATTTTTAAAAATGCAGGTAATTCAGCCATTTTCAAGACATTCATAAGTTAATATCCTTTCTCATTTATTAGCAGTCCTAGTTTCTCATTAGTGTATCTCTTTCTCTTAATATATTTGTGATCATTCTTATTATTCCTCTAATTTCTTTGACTAGAATTAATGCATTTCACTTTTTGGTAGCTCTTATCTTTTCTGCACTCTGCACATTTCTATTTGGTACTCTCTTCTCCATTTCCAGAACATATTATTTTTGCTTTCAATCTTTGAGCAATCACTTGGGAAGCTAAATTGTTTACTTCTTTTCCATGGCACTTTATTTTTCATTTTCAGCAAAATTATAGTTGGTTGTACCTTAATTCTGGTGTCTTTCAAAATTCTCCAGCCTTCTTCCATAACTCATGGATTTTAATACCTCCTGCCATTGAACCCAACTATCTGAGTTTCATAACCCCTCAGTTTAGCATCCTGGAACTCTAATACCGATGTTTTATGAGCTCATGGTGTAGCATTCTTCAAAGAACTCCAGGCTGCTACCAGAGAGCGCCCTTATTCTTAATCAGTCGTTCACAAGTAACGAAAATTAGCTCTGGGATGACCTTTCTTTAACTGAAATCCTCTACAGATTTTAATTTTTTGATTCAGAGTTAAGCTCCATGAGCTCAATTCCTTGTTTGTGCCATGGTGCCAGTACGAAGGGCCCATAATCCCGGTGGAACCAGCCCTAAGGGAATTCCCTTCTACATCAAGGGAATATCTCAGTGACAGATTCCTAAATGTGCTGCAGGTATTCCTGGCTACCCAGCCTTATGGGGACATAGGTAATTGGGTTCAAGTTAGAGCAACCTGAGGAAAGAGTCTCTGGCTGGCCACAGAGTAGGGGAACTGCAAAGCCACCTTCACACCTCCCGCTCTGTTTCTGCAATGAGCAGCACTTGGCCTGAATGGAGAACTGGGGGTTCATGTTTGTTTGTATCTGTCATCCCCAAACATTTTGGGCTAGTTAGAGCTCTTGTATGTACTCTTGCTCTCCTATTTTGTCATATGTCATTTAGTCATCATAGCCTGCATCAGTATTATGAATTCTACCTATCTTTCTTACATATTTATATGGTGTCCATCACTGTAGTATCTGAGTTCCTCACAACTTTTAGTGGATTTATCCCAGTGAGGTAGGGAAGTGCTATTATCCAGATTTTACAAATGGGGAATTGAGGCACAGAGAGACTAAGTGACTTGCCCAAGGTCACACAGGAAGTCTATGGCAGAGCAAGGAATCAAACCTGGGGCTTCTGAGTCCTAGGCTAGCACCTAAGCCACTGTCCTTCCTCTGCAACTGTCATTTTTATTAACACATCTGACTTTCCTTTCAAACCACTGAGAGTCCCAACTCCATGGAGACAAAATCGGATTTGTTACCATTGTGTATGGCAGACTCACTTGTGAAGTGAGTGTGTCAGCTCTAGCTGTGCTTCTCCCCCACTGCTGCTTATAACTGTCAAAACAAAACTGAACATTGACAGACAACTGTCAAAGTTGACAGGCTCAACGTGCATCTCCTCTGCCCACCTTTATTGTAAAAATTCCTCCCTTATGGCCCCTCTAAAAGAATATCTATCTTCTCTGCAAGAGAAGGGCTATAGCAGTGTAGCAATCCCAGTAAGGGCCGGTGCAAGGAAGTTTCGCGTCCTAGGTGAAACTTCCTTGCACCAGCCCTGCACCCTCCCCAAGCTAATGCTGCCCCCCCAGCCAGCCCCCCCACAAGCTGTGGGAGCTCAGCCCCTCCCCCCCGCCCACACCACGGGCCGCGGGAGCTGAGCGTGGAGCCAGGAGGCAGGGGGTCAGCTCGCCGCAGCTGTCTCCCGGCTCAGCAGCTGAGCGGGGAGGCAGGGGGGCAGGGCCAGCACTAACACTAGGCAACCCTAGGTGGTCGCTAGGGCACCAGGATTTGGGGGGCGGTGGGTGGCTGCCTCCTGCCTCCCGGCTCCATGCTCAGCAGCTGAGCTGGGAGCCAGGAGGCAGCTGCAGGGAGCCACCCCCCTGCCTTCCCACTTAGCCGCTAGCTCAGCGGCTGAGCATGGAGCCGGGAGGCAGGAGGCATCTGCCTGCTGCCCCTCAAATCCTGGCACCCTAGGCAACTGCCTAGGGTCGCCTAGTGCTAGCGCCGGCCCTGATCCCAGCTGCTAATCTCAGGAGTCTGTAGGGTCTGTAGCTGGGTGCACAACTGAGCCCTTCAGAGAGCAAAGTTCTTGCTTGTTTTAGTGCCCTGGAGACTCTCAAAAAGACAGAGGGCAGAGAAAGAAGTGGGATGCACAGGTGTGTGTCTAAAGGCCCAGCAAACCTAATGCTACTGCTACCTAAAGCTGATTTTAGCGCTGTCACAGCCCTCGTGATGCAATGTTTTTATTATCAAAGGAAAGTTTTCAAACAGAAAACATCCTTTTTAAGAGAGGAGCCAATTTTTGAGCCTGTCAACCTTGAAAATGTCCCTTCCGCCCTTTGATTTATGGAAGTTTCACACTAAGCGATAAAAATGTAAATAAGGGGTGGGGGGAACTGTGAAGATTTTTAAACATAAGAAAGAAAGACTGAACAAATGCCAAGGAGGATTTATAGTGCTCTATGTGGTGGGGGTGGGGGAGGGAAACAGATACTGTAGTACTCCTGTCATCCCCTTTTTAAACCAGCCTCTTGAGAAACATGTTGCAGATAATTCAGCCAGAGAGGCTATGTAGATGGGAAGATAGTGAGCAAAAGCTGACAAATTCGGTTCATAAGCCATGACATCCAGTGTTCAGAGAACAAAGCTGAGGATGGAAAATACAATCAGACAGTTGGGGAAGACAACAAAGGGAAAGAACACGTTAAAGAACTAGACAGAGAGAGGGAAGGTGTATTTGCAACACTGAATAGTGCTGAGAGTTTGTGATCCCGTAAAATCACCTCCTCCTTCCCCAGATTATGTCACTTTAGCAGGCAACTGATAACCATCGGTGTGTGAGTGTGTGTGAGAGAGAGAGAGAGAAATATCTGTATTATATGTTCTTGGTGGCACAGCAAGGAAAGAATAGGCTCTGACATTATTTAATTTAATTAATTTATTTATCATTTGTATTAGAGTAGCACGTAGAAGTCCCTGTCATTGATTGGAATGTCATTGTGCTAGGCATTAGAAAATAGACTGATAATAGTACAATAAGCAAACCGCTTTTCACTACCTCATGTTATGTCTTTTCAGTCACATGCACATCATGTGCCTGGAGATGGGAAGTGATTCTTCACATATTGTATATGCAGAATCGCTGTTAAGGTTAAACTTGAAGCATATTAGTCAGTGTTATTTCATAATTGTAATGGCATTTGTGATGTTAACTTTGTATGGTGATGCAGAGTGCCTGCTTGAAGGGCCCACTCCATTTCACATTTGAATGGTGGTGGGATGTAGAGCCATGAGGTGGCAAAGTTCCAAACACTGAATGTAGCTTATGAATGATGCCATAGGGCCCTATGAGGGTTACTTCAATCCAGGAGCTGGGAAACTCAGTGAGTTTGGATTCGTGGAATTCCTCCCTCCTCCTCCTGGCGTATGGTTTGCCCCCCTCTGGGGAAGTATCAGGGGTCTGGCTGCCAAAACCTGCTGATCATCCTGGAAATGAGTATGAGCCACCCCTGTGGAGACCCCGTGCTTTCACACTGCCTCCTCGTCCCTTATCCCTCTGGCTCCATGGCAGCATGCTGCCTTGACCACCCATTCTGATTATGACTTTTTGGCACACCCCCCCCACCCTGAGGCAGTTCAGCACAGTAGAAGGAGAATCTGTGCAGGTAAATATTCTTTGATAGAGCATTAACCTACACCAGATTGGGCTATGAATTTAGGGAACAGGGATTGATGCTGGAGAGAGATGCTGTCCCCACCTCCTCCCCACTTCTGCCTTTAATGTGCCTCTTGGAGATCTGGAGACCCTGAACTCTGCAGATCACCCAGTGAACAGCTTCTATGAAGCCTGTAGAGTGATCACCACGCTGCAGAGCTAGCTCTCCTTCCTTTCACGTCGCCCCTGCTGGGAGCCACAGATTTGTGCTCTGTTTGGAGAAATGGCAGGGAAAATTTGGCCAGTAGACATTCTTAATAAATAATGCACTGTAGTTGCTTGCTTAGTCACTAGGTGGAGATGGGACTGTGATTTGTAGGGAAATTCAACTAGAGGAGCTCTACCTAGGAGCTCTGTCTTTCCCAGTGCTCTAAAAAACCCACCTCCACGAGGGGTGTAGCTACCTAGTGCACTGTCTACACTGGTGCTTTACAGCGCTGAAACTTGCTGCACTCAGGAGGGTGTTTTTTCACACCCCTGTGCGAGAAAGTTGCAGCACTGTAAAATGCCAGTGTAGACAAGCCCTTTGCCTTAGATCACATTCTGAAACTGCTGAAGATCCATTGGTAGCTCAGAATAGGACATTTTTTTTACAACTCCCAAATACTTTTACAATAAGTTACTAAGGCCTTGTCTACCCTTAAAAATTAAATCGACAAAGCTGTGTTGCTTAGGGCTGTGAAAAATGTCAAGTCGTAAGCACAATAGTTAGGTCAACCTAACCCCTGGTGTAGATGCAGCTAGGTCAACGGAAGAATTCTTCCATTGTCCTAACTACCAGCTCTCAGAGAGGTGGATTAACTACATTGACAGAAAAACCCCTTCCATTGGTGTAGGAAATGTCTACACTAGAGCAGCACAGCTCCAGTGTCCTAGCTGTGCTGTGTGATGGGGTGTTCACACCATACTAGCAGGGAAGGGGTTAATAGAGCTGCACAGGAAGCAGCCAATAGGAGAGAGGCTGCAAGGAGCAGCCAATCAGGGCCCAGTGGGCTCACATAGAAGGAGCTGCAGGGCCAGAGTCAGTCATTCCCTGCTGGAAGCTTGAGGAGAGAAGACTGTGTCCTGAGTAGGCTGCAACCCTTTAGCACCTTGGACAGAGCAGTGCAGGCAGGGACCTGGGGAGTAGAGAAGACACTCCAGACAGGCTGCTGAGACTGAGTAGGGCACTGTGACTGCATGGAAGTGGCCCAGGGAAATGCAGTGGTTCTCAAAGCAAAGGAATGCAGTCGATGACTCCAGTTCACAGGGTCCCTGGGCTGGGACATCAAACAGCGGGTGGGCCTGGGTCCCCCACCCCATTCGCCATTGGGGAAGTGGCTGGATAGTTGGACTGCAGTACTATCACCTGGAAGCGGGGAGCACAGATGGTGATATGGCCAGAGGGCTGTGTCACGAAGAGGACACCACAGTCCTTGCAGTGATGTGAGTTCGAGAGCAGACATGACTATGAGCGAGTGGAACTAATCCCCAAGACAGCCAGCAGACGGCGCCATTGTGGTAAGTCATGCCCCATCACATGCTGCTGTAGTCGTTACAGTGTAGACATACCCTTACTCACAAAATTGAAGAAAGTTCAAAGTAAGTCTTTAAGGGGTTAATGTCTGCAACCCTTACAAAGATTTTACTCTGACAAAAATCCAGTTTGCTTGACTATGTGGTGCTGACTATGTCGGGATAGTAGGATTTTGTCTTAAATCTCCTAAAATAATACAGCCTGCATTGTTAGTTACTTATGATGTCCTTAGCTAGAATAGGTTCAAAGCCCATTATTTATCCTCTATTTCTTTGCCAAGACCTGTATCCTGAGAATTCAGGGTTTGGCAAATAAGTAAAGAAAAATGGATTTTTAAAATATTTTGCTTTATTGTAAATGTATTTATATTTCTAGGCCAAATTATTAAAAGGGGATTCAACCTATTCACTAGTATTGCAGTCCTATAAAGGCTTACATGTGTGTTACTTTATGAAGACAAGTAGCCCCATTGATGTAAATGGGACTAGTCACATATGTAAAGTTAAGCGTGTACATTAGTCTTTAAGTCCATGACCTTGCAAACTGGGGATGAAATTTTGAAGATGACTTTGAAGATGTTGCAGATGTACATTTTCACAAAACAACTGGACATCCAAGTTCTTGGCTGTTAAAATTGTATGTGCAAAAGTGTGGGCATACAACATCAGTTTTCTAGGTTGTTTTTTTTAATGTTTGCTTTGTAAGGACAAGAATCCCCACTTCCTTGCACCTTATGCAGTCACCCGATAAAATACTAAACAATCAGAATCGTAACATTTTCCTCTCTCAGCACAGGTGTAAATGGCTACACCAGGTCCAAGGCAGAGGAACAAGTCCTAAGTCTGCCCATACATTCCATTAATAATTTTGGAGCATCAGCGGTTTTATTTATTATTTAATTGTTTTACAAGAGCTTTGCAATCCACCTTTAAGTACCAAGAGCAATTAACTCACAGCATATGCTAATTGCAGGAAACTTTTCTGTTTTAAACAGAGCTGTTGGAGCTCAAAAAGCATCTGAAACAAACTGGGCAACAGATTAAAAACTGACACACAAATCCTGCATCTGCGTGGCCATCTTCAATCATTTTTTAAGCACATTAATGCTTAGTTATAAATCCCTAGAAATAGGTATTTCTAATGGAGCTGCTGATAGGCCCTGAACCATAGTGGCACAAATGGCATACTATAATTAGACAAGAGGGGGGGGAAATGAATCTGATGTTCTGCCAAAGCTCATTAAAGCAGGTCATGCACTCCAGTGCACAGAATATTGCTGATGACTGGTAACAGAGGAGCGTGCTACTAGTTTGGTAGGAAGGAGAACATCAAATCACTCTTTGAAAATCGGAGAGCAATACTGAGGGACGAAAGGGGGAGATAAAAAAAAGAGAGATCTGATTTCAATTGTTGACAAGAATTGGATGCTCCTTATTAGACCTTGCTAAAACAAATTATAGTTCTCCTTTGCCATATAGTTACCAGGGCAGATCTCTACTGTCAAAGATTGCAAGGCCAAAGTCAATGTCTATGTAGCCTCCCTTTTCTGATTGGCACTTATTTGGCAGGGTGTTCAAATATCTTGGCAGATCTGGTTTGCCCCCTTGCTAATCATAGACTACACATCTCTGTGCTTTTGTGCTTGACAGTGGCATAAAGAGATGTGTGTGGAGCCTGGAGCTGCCATTTCTTATTAATGATGATATGGTTTATCAAGCATTTGACTTTGGGGTATTCTTTCTCTTCCTCACTTTTCAAAGGCAACCTTCCGATCCTCTTAACGTAGCCAGTTAACACATGCACTGCCTGCCGTCTCACCATTTTCAGTGTTGCCAAATGAAACACACATTGCTAGCTGGCAATCTTGGCTCTTTAATTCGCCCGGCCGGGATAACCACAGTCCATGTGAGAGCTCAAGACAGAAAAAAATGTTGTTAAAGGCCACAATTCACCCATGAAGCTTTCTCTAAATACAAACATACTACCATCCGTGGAGAGGTTAAAAAAATCAGTGAAGCAGGGCCATTTTGATAGCCTGCATTGGTACAGATACTTTAAAATAATAGTAATAGGAAGCAAATACTGAATAAAACATTAGAAAATAGCTGTAGGCGAGGGTAGAGAGGGGCTTTATATAAAGGTTTAAGGTAAAGCAGTTGGCAATCAACTAAAAGAATGGGTCTGGATGTATGGTGGGGCTGTATAGTGAAAAGAGGGGGGGAAGCTCACCCTTCTGCAGAGGAACCCACAAGAGATGGTCCTGGGGAGGAGCACTCATGACACTCCCTCACATCGCTTCATGGGAACACAGAGGTCTAAGATTTGTGCCTCTGTGCAGAACAAGTCCAGATCTCAGTGGATATTCTCCACGCAGAGAACAGCTGAGCGTGCAAAGGCGCCAGAATCAACTGTAGGACGATGCTCTAAAAGGTCTAGTTTTATCTATCCTAGGTACTTATATGGCCCTTGTTACCAACATCCCTGTCATTAATGGATTTTATCCTCACAAGATCCCTGGGAGGAATGGAAGTATTGTCCCTGTTTTACACAGGATAGATTAAGTGACTTGCCCAAGGTCATACAGCAAGTCTATAGCTGATCTAGGAATTGAACCAAAGTTTCTCAAATCTCGGTTCAGTGCCCTCTCCATTACATTCTTCTTCTTCTTCCCAGCTTGGTTTAGGTGCCAGTGTTTGAAAATTGGGCCCAAAGTGTGTAAATGGTATATCATTATCATCGCTATTAATTAGTTTATGGCCCTTTACAGAGATGATTAACATACCTGCAACCAGTTTCTGCTTTCAGCTGCAACTGTACAAATCCAGGGTAACTACAATAAAGTCAGTGAGTATTTCAGGATTGGCACTGATGGAATTCAGACCTGAGCCTGGCCCATCATTCCTAACCCAATGAGTTTACAAACTACCTCAGACTGATGTACGAACTTCTGACAAACTATGCACTACAGTGAGAAGCTAAGAGGGAAAGTTAACAAAAAAAATAAGTGTTCTTTGTTTCTTGGAAGCCAGAGAGTCAGATTGTCAGCTGGTGTAAATCAGTGTAGCCCTACTGAAATCAGTGAAGCTATGCTGATTTACGGCATCTGAGAATCTGGCCAAAAGGTTCTTCTGTAGTTAGTAATTTGGAGGGCTTGCTGAAGGTTACAAGCCAAGAGGCCATGGAAATCATGGTGGTTTGGAAATGACAGAAAACACAATAGGTTTATCAGTGTCTCTGCTTCTAACTGCTTTGATGTGTTTTCTGCAGCAGTCTTATCTGCTTTTCTCTCCTGCATAAACGACTGGGCATTCCTCGCAAATGCATGAAAAATCCTTCATGATAAAATCCAGAAGAATGTCCTAGCAAAGATGAATGTACAGGGTCTATTGGATGTATACCTGGTGAAATGGAGCAGTTAGCTGTGTTATTCAGAGCTCTGGACTAAAAGGTTGTGAAGGTTGTTTGATGGGTGGCATTAAGGAAAATGAAGATGTATAACAAGAGCTTTGGATAACTGGATTTCATGAGTTGGACAGGAATTAGTGACACCTGCAGTCATTTTGTAAATAGAAACAATGCAAATTAATAGCAAAAACTGGAGGTATGTATTTCCACCTTCATACACACACAGTCAGTTTTTATAAGTAGATGAGCAGGTGTTTTGGTGGGGGAATATGGGAGCGTAGAGAGCATTCATTACTAGCTCACTGTGTTGATACTTCAGGAAAGTAAAGCAGAAGGAAGGCAAACAGCAAAGTCCCCACCCCTGAAGCAATAATTAGATAGCTCAGGGCAGTTTGCGGGGGAGGAGGAAATGAGCTATAAATAACATTAGCATTCTGCCGCTCCTGTGGTAGGAGCGGGACTAGCCTGGTCCCTGGTATAACTTACAGAAGCCAGGGTTTTCAAAATTACAACCTGCTGTCCACAGCCTCAAAGGTCATTCTTGCAGACAGGAATGTTCTGGTCACATCCCCTTTTTCTGGAAAATATCCCATCTCCTGGGGGTTTGGAGAGGGTAGTGCAGTGCTGTTATGCCAGGTCTTAGACTTTGCCACCTGAGGATTGCCCTTACATAGGAGGATCTGCAGGGACCTCACTAAGCCAGCTTTACAGCTGCTTTGTACTACAGGAGGAGCACAAACCAGAACACAGTACATGACATGCCTCGGCTGAAGTCATTGACTTCAGTGGGGTCAGGATTTCACTCATTGTGTAGAAGGGTGAGCCACCAGTGTCGTCTTCTACCTCTCAATCATTTTTCTGATCTTAGTTATATCACATGATGCTTTCAGAAGTGAAGTGACATGTCCAAAGGAGCAACATTCTGGGTAGCAATTACATTATTGCCTTCCCTCCTGTGTATTCCAGGCTATGCACTGCCCCCCTTCAACTGCTTCTGTTCCAAACCTAGGTGCTGTCAGTTCACAGTAAGTGGAATTTGTGTGACAATGAACCCTGTGATTCTGGCCCTGAACAATGTGGTGAGTTGGTAGATTGCCTAATACTGGAGTTTGATGGTGACATCACTAGCATATATGAGACAGCTTTGTGATCTCAAGATTTTGTGATGAGCTCATTTGCTATCTATGACGTAAGCCAAATAAATATATTAATAGAATGAAAGAGAGGTGTCACAAGAGATGGCTGAATTGAAACCAGATAGTGATGGGAACAAAATCTTATCGCAGGATCCAGAAGTTGACAGCCCCTGTTGCCAACACACACACAGCTTTATAAAAAAGTCTTCTCTTCTTTGGCTATCCCTTGATACAAAGATGATGTCTGCCAAGGGGGTTCATCCCACGCACCCACCCACATGCGGCTGTTACTGAAAGTCAAACAGCAGGAATAAAAACAAATAATAGCTTGTTCCAGAGATATGGTCCGGTGTCAGCCATGGAGCGCCTCTGAAATGACCATGCTTTGTCTTGTGTAAATGGATATATTAATCTCTTAGAACTGAACCACTGAAACAAACCAACTGAACAAGAGAACAGCAAAACAAAAAGCTGTGCTGTCTCCCACGGCCTACAGCAATATGCAGTTGATAGATGAATCTTCTGCTCATTTCCATTCTAAACTAAACCCAGTCTCCAATGCCATCAATATCATCAGTGTCATTACTGCAACTGCAGCCTCAACTTGATGCAATAACTATTAATTAGCCCACTCTGGCCTTCTGCAACAGCAGCATGAGCCCTGCAGTTCCTACTGCAGTTTATTTTATTTTGGGTTATCATAGGCACCTTTCCAAGTTCTAAAGTGCCTGTAAAATTATCAAAAGTACAACAAAAGATAGATAATACCCTTAGCAGAAAAGATTTTACCACCCTAATCTGCTTCACAACATAAACCATCAGCAGCATAAATAACCAAGTTGACATAAAAATAGTGACTCACAATCATTCACTCCAAAACCCTTCACTCCTCCTCTCCCAGAACAAATTCATGAGAACATAAGAATGGCCATACTGGGTCAAACCAAAGGTCCACCTAGTCCAGTATCCTGTCTTCCGACAGTGGCTAATGCCAGGTACCCAGAGGCAATGAACAGATAATCATCAAGTAATCCATTCCCTGTCACTCATCCCCAGCTTCCGGCAAACAGAGGCTAGGGACACCATCCCTGCCCATCCTGGCTAATAGCTATTGGTGGACCTATCCTCCATGAATTTATCTAGGTCTTTTTTTAACCCTGTTGTAGTCTTGGCCTTCACAACATCCTCTGGCAAAGAGTTCCACAGGTTTAATGTGCATTGTGTGAAGAAATACTTCCTTTTGTTTGTTTTAAACCTGCTGCCTATTAATTTCATTTGGTGGCCCCTGGTTCTTGTGTTATGAGAAGGAGTAAATAACACTTCCTAATTTGCTTTCTCCACACTGGCTGTGGTTTTATAGACCTCTATCATATCCCCCCCAAGTCATCTTTTTTCCAAACTTATTAATCTCTCCTTGTATGGCAGCCGTTCCTAATAATTTTTGTTGCCCTTTTCTGAACCTTTTCCAATTCCAATATATCTTTTTTGAGATGGGGCGACCACATTTGCATGCAGTATTCAAGATGTGGGCGTACCGTGGATTTATATAGAGGCAATATGATATTTTCTGTCTTATCTATCCCTTTCTTAACGGCTCCCAACATTCTTTTTGCTTTTTTGACTGCCACTACACATTAAGTGGATGTTTTCAGAGAACTATTCACAATGACTCCAAGATGTCTTTCTTGAGTGGCAACAGCTAATTTAGACCCCATCATTTTATATGTACAGTTGGGATTATGTTTTCCAATGTGCATTACTTTTCATTTATCAACAGCATGCCCTAAAGGTCAACAGATGTAGACACTACCAGATCAAGAGGGGAAAATGGGTTCCAGACTTAGGGCTGGTCCACACTAACCCCCCAGGTCGAACTAAGATACGCAACTTCAGCTACGTGAATAACGTAGATGAAGTCGAAGTATCTTAGTTTGAACTACAAGGTACTTACCATGGGTCCACACGCGGCAGGCAGGCTCCCCTGTCGACTCCGCGTACTCCTCTCGCGGAGCAGGAGTACCGGTGTCGACGGCGAGCACTTCCGGGATCGATTTATCGTGTCTAGACAAGACGCGATAAATCGATCCCAGAAGATCGAATGCTTACCGCCGAACCCGGCGGTAAGTATAGACGTACCCTTAGTGACCCTTTGGCCTGAAGTCCCTGCTAGCAGCTCTCTCTTTTATCTTAATTATCTCCAGTATGTCATTGTTTTCCCAGTCTGTAGCAATGTTTAGCATTTGATGTAAACTGAAGGATTTAGACCCTTGACACGCGGAGAGTCAAGCCCTCGAGCTCAGGTTGCTGCTTACATTGCTGCATAGAGGAAATAATGGAGCATCTGCTCATACTGTGGCTCTGCCCTCTGTAGTTTAAGAGAAGGCTACTACTACTTTGGGGTAGGAGGTGGTGCACTCTCCTCCTCCCCTTTTTACCTAGTTCACCTGTCTCTGCTGCTGCTTTGCTCTTTTCCCATACCTGTCCCTGTCTGAACTTCCCTTCTCTGCAAAAGGGAATAAAATAAACTCTGGCCAGTTATTCTCCTGGACACCTGGCTCCTTTCTTCAGTTCACCGCAAAGATCCCATATCTCCCCAGCTGGGACGAGAATTAGGGAACTGCAACTGGCTTTTTGCCAGCTCCCCAAAACATAAATTAATTGATGTCTATAATTTTGGTGGGGATGGCTGGATTACTGTTGGGCCCGCCCGTTGCATTTCCCCCTGCCACTGTGCCTGAGTCTGCATTGCTCACTGAAGATAAGCATCCCAAAAGATGGGATCTGAACTCGTTGAGGCAGCAATAGTGTAAAAGATCAGCTTTCCCGTGCGATTGCTACTGCTTCCTGCTTCTGACTGCACCAGTAATACTTTGAAAACACTGTCACACTATTTCATGACGAATTCTAGTGTAGAAAGCACAGAGGTGCATGAAAATTAAAAATCGTTTTCAAGAGGGAACCAAACTTTTTTTGAACCAGAAAAATGCTTTGCTTCAGGTTTGGCTCAAATTTTCCACACAGGTTCTTATTTTATCACAACCAGAAAGTCTATGTATAACTACAGTCTATGCATCTGAGCCTACAATCCCTATGCAGGCAAACCCCCCCATTGACTTCAACTGACTTAATGGATGCTTTCCTGCATAGGATGATGAGTTTCAGCTCCTGCAAGTGTGAAGCTTTATGTCCAAGAATGCTGAGAGGCTTAAAAATATCTTTGAACAGAACTGATTATCAGTGTTGGAGAAATGTCAAAGAAGTAACTCAAACGTGTCTCGATGCAGCCTCCTTATCACTAACGTTATCCCTGAAGTGGCGCAGAACTACAGGGGCCCTCATAATCTTTTTATAACATCATTATAGCATCATCCCTTTATAACACTCAGAACTCTTGGCTTCCAGGAATGGAATAGTAATGGAGTGAGCACACGGGATTCTTGGCAGTATCACAGACTGTTGCAATCCTCAAATCCTTACTTGATTTTGAAGTCAGTGAGTGTTTTGCTTGAATGGAGGTGAGGAAGAATCAAGAAAGGGCATGAGGATTTGGCCCTATATTTGTACTTGATTTGGAGTCAGAGAAACTCAGATAAAACCCTGAGTACTATTTTGGTGAACCTGTGATTGAAATGACTCCAAACTCTATCTCCCTTGATTCTTAATGTCTACAGAATATTCCTTATAATAAATATTAATAATTTGCAGTGACATGGATGAATACATTTTTATAATTATCAAAAACCAGACATACTGACTTAGTGTTTAAAATTAATTATTGCAGGGAAACTAGCATTACATAAGGGAATTACATTAACACATCAGAGTAAGTTCATCTTGCCTTTTCAGTTTACCCTTGTTAAACTTTATTTAGTGGTTTTGTATTTAATGTCTAAGCACTTAGTGAAAACATGATTTTCCTAACTAGAGGGCTTTATTTCCAAGCATTTCAAATATTGTACATTTAAATTACCTCAAAATAGAGCTAGAACCTGTTATAAGATCATGAATGCCAACACATTAACAGGAGTGACTATTTTTAATATTTATCCATAGTGGAATAGTCATTGGGCCAGAGAGAGAGAGAGAATGGGAATGACCATGTAGTTCAGTGGTTAGGGCACCTACCTGGGAGGTGGACAACCCTGGGACCTGTCCCCCTGTTTCAATCACATTTTCTCTATTTATCTACAGTGGACCAGTTTCAGCAGGAGAGATTGAGGGAACCTACATCAGTGGTGGGAGACCCCCTATGGAAATCCTTCCCCCCCACCCCTGGCAGAGAGGGGGGAAGTGAACCTGGGTCTTGCACATCCCAGGTGAGTGATCTAACCACTAGGCTAAGCGTTATAAAGGTGGGGACTACCTAGTGATGTCAATGAGGTTTTGTGTGGCGCGAGCCAGGTGCCTATCTCATTGTCTCAAGAAACACTTCAGGTGCCTGAGCCACTTTTTAAAAATATATATATATATATATAAATGGAGATATGCCAATCTCCTAGAACTGGAATGACCTGAAAGGTCATTGAGTCCAGTCCCCTGCCTTCACTAGCAGGACCAAGTACTGTCCCCTGACAGATTTTTGCCCCAGATCCCTAAATGGCCCCCTCAAGGATTGAATTTACAACCCTGGGTTTAGCAGGCCAGTGCTCAAACCACTGAGCTATCCCCCCCTCCGCCTGTCTCAGTTGCAATGTATTAAAGAGAATAATGACAAATAGCACTGTATGCATTGTAACGGTTAAAGAGCTGTTGTGTTTCACCCCAAAAGTGGCTGTGTTTCAGTGGTGGTGGAAATGCCATGTGACATAGACAATCTCCCATGTATGTTGTGGTGATATGAATATGCTAAATTGTGCGAGCGTGTGCTAAATTGTGGACCCATGTGACAAACTGTGGACTCAGTGGTTTGGTTATGTTTAATCATACACCTTTCACCATTCCATCTGTGCTCTGCCCTCTAATCTGTTTCTGGTGGGACTACTCCCAACCTTTCAATCCTGGAGAGGCTATTTCAATATGGAAGCTGCCTAGAAGTCACAGAGTACTTTGGTGCTGAGCGTGACCTAGGGACAGAAGGAGCCCTGCCCACAGCCCCAGGGAGCTCTCCAGAACATAGCCTGCCTACCCAGCCTGGGCAAGTAACAACAAATAGGTAGGGATGGGGTGAGAAAGAAAAGGGTTACAATAACAAGATTGTGTGTTGGATAGGCTGGAGGTGCTGAGAATCATGAGCTGTTCTGTGTAGGAGTCAGTGAAAGCCTCAGAATAGCTCCACCAGTCTCTTCTTTCCTGCTCAAAGATCTTTGAGCAGTAATTCATCTTAAATCTAGAGAGTTGCCTCAAACCAACCATTATCCCCAGGATTTGGTTTAGAACTCCAAAGGATTAATAATCTATAATAAAATATTTTGCACTGTGTAAGGACAGCTGTGAGAACATGAGCTCTCAGCTCTAACGCATACTGCTGTGGCCTCCCCCACTTCTTCTTTTAAGAATTGGCTTGCTTACAATTACACAAATAGCACTGAAAGGGGGCATCCTGGACTAGTCCCCCTCCAAAGCCAAAATGGAGATAATATTGTGACAATAGCATGTATCCTTGCCCAGAATGCTGTAACTGATTAAATACATTCATGGCAAATTTTAAAATTTCCATCATAGTAAAGAAAAACTGCCATTCAATCCAGTGAAATGCTTTCTCAGTGTCAAAAGATGCTATTACTACAGGACTGGCATCATTTTTCATCTTAAAGAGGATATTAAATAAGCACAGCAAATTCGTGCAGGTGAATCTACTGTACTAACCATAAAATAAAACCACACGTTCAGGATGAATTATTTTAATGCTTGTGCTTTGAGTCAATTGGCCAATAACTTTGGCAATTTGTTAATACCTACATTTAGGAACAAAATAGATCTATATGACCCACATTACTATACACATTGGTCTAGTTTCAGTGTTGCTACAATCAGCACAATGTGGTTTGAAAAGCATCCGTCAGTCAGCACTTCGTTTGCATAATTTAGTGACACCAAGGCATGAAAACAGCAAACATTAGCTTGCAAAATTGATGTTCCCTCCCTTTTTTGAACTGTGAGGACTAGACTTGCCTAAGGCTTGTAAGATTTATGAACAGCTCGATGGCAATAGACTGGAACAGGGGAAGGCCAGCCCACACATTAAAAAAAGAGTAATCTGCTTTGTCTAAAATTAGAAGTAGGTAAAAGACACATTTTGGATCCAAATCTGAATTTCCTTGAAGTCAGTGGGAGGTGTGGGTGTTCAGTAACTTTGAAAATTAAATCACTTATATTTAGTGATTAATCCTAACTATGGATTTAGGGACAGAAATGTAGGCACCCAGGTTTGACTATTTAGTCTCCATCTTGTGGGTCTGTGGACCCCTGCACTCCAAGCGAGGTTGCAGAGCACCAAGTCATGTCCCTTTAAACTATCTATATTTTTAAGGTTGTAGATGTGATATTCCTGCTAGTCCCAGAATTTCCCACCCCCAGTACTGTCAGTGAGCGTACACAGCATACCAGGGCTTCTCTGCATGCAGCCCTCTACTTTCTTACTAAATCCCTATTAGCTAGTTTGAGATTTCAGCAACCACGGGCAGGCTTTAGGCCTCAGAGCTTTTCTTCTCTGCCTGTCTGAGTGAAATTGTGCAACTCAGACTTAATACTTTTATAAATATCTTTTTTGGCCTCTTGGCCCTCTGTGATGATGTCTAAAACCTTGTTTATCCCTGGCATACCCTCAAAGTGCTTATCATCATGCGCTATATTCTCACTTGCTCCACATGCTCTCTCCATCCCCTAATCTTTTCCTTTGCCATCCCATCCAAAAATACGAGAAGCACAAATGGGGGCACTCTTTCTTCTTCAGTGACTAATACCCTGGCTGTGGAAGTAGAACTTCTGGTGCTACATTTCCTATTAATCCAGGAGCCTTGCAATCTCACTCGCATGCGTATACACACACACAGAGTATTACATACGCCGATTTAGCATGACAGCTTGCTCAGGATGGAAGTATCTGAAGGATCAGAAATAAGGCAGTGGTCCTACTTAATCTTTCTCTGAGCAATTGCAGGGCATGAACAATAACAAGGGGAAATGAAACAGCCTTTCAAGTCATAGAAGGCTTAAGAACCATGGCCTACAAGCAGAAAACCTCACAGCTGGAAGGGTAGGAAAAGGGTAGCTCTACGCTAGGGTGACCAGACGTCCCAATTTTATCGGGACAGTCCCGATTTTAACACATTTGTCCCGCGTCCCAACCGCACATTGGTCGGGACGCCCTTTGTCCCGATATCGGGGACCGTTCACCATCACCGCCAAAGTCCCGGGGGTGGCGTGGCGGCGCTTCCTGGGGCAGCTCCCAGCGGCGTGCCCACCTGCCGGCAGGAGCCACCTGCACTGCTGGTGCCCCCTAGGCACAGAGGCGAACGGGGTCTCCACATGTTGCACCGGCTCCCTCCTGCCCAATCAGAACTGCGGGGGCGGGACTTGCAGGCTACGGCCAGAGAGCCCTCTGTCCCTGCACCCGACCCGACCTGACGCTAGGAGCCAGAGGGACCTGCCAGATGCTTCCTGGAGCCGCCCCAGGTAAGCACTGCCAGGACTCTCCACCTCGCCCCCCTGTAGGTCGCTCTGGCTCTTAAGGTCGGGGCCCCATGCACGGCGCAGAGTGACGGAGAGCACCGTCCCGGGCTCCCGCCATCCCGGGAAGCACAGCGAGCCAGCGCAGCTGTGAGCTGGGGGAGAAACCCGCCCCGAAGCGGCGGCACAGTGCCACTGGGGGAGCTGCCACCGCCTGGCTCCTAGGGTGACCAGATGTCCCAATATTATAGGGACAGTCCTGATTTTTGGGCCTTTTTCTTATATAAGCCCCTATTACCCCCACCCCCTGTCCCGATTTTTAACACTTGCTGTCTGGTGACCCTACACTACGCTGACTCTCCCATGGCTGGTGGATTGTGCCCCAGGAAAATGTATTTCAGAAGCCAGTTGTTTCAGATAGCACAATGTGTTACTGGGGATCAGTAAAGGCAACTGCTGTAGCACAACTGTATGGGGAGCATTATAGCCATGTTAGGGGTAGCAGCTGAGTTTGTGCGTGCCCGCTTCCCACCTGATACTGGCAAAGGAGGTGATTTCCATGAAAAAATGACGTGGTAGGTGGTGTATGGAGATGGAGAATTGAGGAGGAGACAGTGGAAATAGCAAAGAGGTAGGAGATTCTTGAAGCAGCTGACAAACTTTCCCACTAATTGGCTCTGTGTTGTGTGTTTGGTGGAGATGGAGATGAGGGCCCCAGATATTTTCTTCTGGTGGCCTCTTAGTCTCAAATATATTTGACTGTGTTCAGCTGGAGTTGATGGTAAGTCAGTAGAGGCTGGGAGGTTTTGAGACTCATGGTACCTGAAAATGTGCAGCTGTTACAAAAATATTTGCCCTGAAACTTATTGGGATATCTGATGCTGCTCTAGTTGTAAGAGGTAGGGTTTCATTGCCCATTCGCTGAAGCTCTAATTTAACTTGAAAGGTTTTCTACATCTATTCTATCAGGCTGAAATGAGATGTGTAATCTGAACACAGGACTGAGAGCCAGAAACTCCTTCCTCTAAAAGTGACTTGTGGACTGATTTTTCAAAGCAGGTCTCTTGTTTTGGGTGCCTGACTTTAGTCTCTGAAGGCTTGATTGTCAGAATTACTAAGTGGTCACAGCTCTAAGGCTCTGTCTAAACTACACACCTTTTAGCGACACAGCTGTGCCGCTACAGCCGTGCCGCTAAAAGGCTGCAGTGTAGCTGCTGTTTGTCAGCAGGAGAGCGCTCTCCCGCCAACAAAAAACTTCCACCCCCAACAAGTGGCAGCAGATTTGTCAGCTGTTCACACCGGTGCTTTTCGTTAGTAAAACTTTTGTTGTTTGGGGGTGTGGGTGTTTTTTGTAATACCCCTGAATGACAAAAGGTTTGCCACCAAAGTTCCAGTGTAAACAATGCCCAAGAGATTTCAGCTAGAGTTGTGAGTGAGTAGGGTTTTCTGAAAATGTGGGCCTTACCTTCTCTGACCAAGTTTCCAGTCTGTAGAGTTGGGATAAAAACACACAACTTCTCTCACAGGGGTGCTGTGAGGATTAGTTAATGTTTAGACAGGACTTTGAAGATTACAAGTATTTGGAGTAAAATTATGTAAGAGTCTTAAGGCAAATTTAAAAATGTAGCAGTTTCTTTGATTAAGCGAGATTGATTAAGCCACACAAACAGGAGTAGCAGCTGGTTCCATCTCCCTGCTTGAGGAGAAAACACCCTCCCACCAGCCGGATAGCAAGTTATAAATATGAACTCTTCAGAACAAGCTCAGTGGCTGATCAAACACTGAGTGACTCAGAAGTCATTTTATACGAATGCTTCATGGCAAGGTTAAAGGCTAGTTTAAATGCTGGAATCCTCACTCTCCTGGCCAGCCCTTATTCCTTTCCCAGTGTTTGTAAGTCCTTGAAATATGTGCTTCTAGCCCCTCATCACACCAGCAACCTCGCTAACCAGCCAGTCATTCAGACTCCAAGCTCTGCACTCTCTCAAACTGATGTTACCAGGCTTCAGAGGAGCTCTTGTTTACCAGCAGACAAAAACGGAAACCAATCAAAATCCAACATATACATGTGAGGGTTGTTCCAGTGTGATTTGGGGTTGTAACGGAGATGAATCAGTGGGAGATTGAGCAAAGGAACATAAAATGAGCAACAAGCTGTCAAACTAGCATCATTTCTCCCTCATCTCAATGTATGGTCTAAACCTTGAAAGGTCTAGGACCCCATTCATTTGAATTTATACTGTCCTACTTCATGTACTAATCAGAACAAAAATTGAACAGACTCCACAGAATGTTTTTTGTGACTACTGGTAAATACGGCATATACTACATCACAAATGTAAAATATTCCAGAGAAAACAAAGACTTCCAAACTGGCCCGTCTAAACTGAAACAACCATAAGCAAAGAGGACCAAATAAAACAATTACATAAACATGACTACTTGATTATAATACTTTTGACCGAGGAGAGATTATGACTCTCCAAGCAAAGGGACAAAGAATTCTCACAAAGGAGACTATCAGAAGGAAATGCAAATTCTGTAGCAAAATTAGTGTTGGTGCATTCCAAGCAAAATGCTTCTGTTGTACTATGTATTACATAGATAAGTAATGGTCAACTTGAATAAAGTATTTAACATGTGACCAGGAAAAAGCCTGGGATTTTGAAAGGGTTCCCATGGCTGAATGAAAAGCATTGGTGGGTGGAAAAGTGGATGAGGGCAGAGATAGCAAATAGGACAACTGCAGTTCAAAGAAAGGAACTTACCCAGTGATATACACTCCACGCCAGGCAGGGGAGGCTATCTAATTGCATGTTGATTTGAAAGAGATGAATAACAATAATCTGGCAGAAATGATTCAATAGGCTCATGGTAATTGGCAAGAGAATTATACTACACAGAAAGAAGACTATCCATCTACCTTGATAGCTGGTTTGAGGGGTTTGATTAGATTTGCATTACAAGGAAGAACCTCTTCTACCAGTGTGGGGCCTGATCCTTACTCATCTAACTAATGTTAATGTCTTCATAGATCTGGTCAGGTGAGTAAGAAGTTAGGGTTTGCAGACTCAGGCCAGGAAGAAGGAAATGGGTAAGGTGTTGATGTGATTCTGTAACCCCTCTAACATGACATTCTTAAGGCCACATTCTACTCTCAAATGTGGGTCAAATAAAAATATATAAAAATGGCTTCCTTCTCTATATCTTTGTACTATCACACTACATCGCTCAGTCCCTATAATGTTTCCTAGGACAAAGCTACCCTGGTGATTGGCTCTGGACTGTGGCACCCAACACTGTATCTCTAACGAGCACCCCGCTTTAATGCATAAAGAGCCAATTCCTGAAAAGGTGCTGAGTGCCGTCAACTCCTGTTGACTCCCCTGAACACCGATGCTCAGCACCTTGCAGGATCAAGACAATATCCCCAATTACAGCTGCATCCATTGGGATAACTGTATTTGGCGTATGCTGGGGAAATACCGTTTGAGATTTATGAACGTATGGAAAAGAACACTAAATTTCAGTCTAACACTCTATGAATTAAATGTATTGTCGACTTTATCTTATAAAGCTGAAATATAAAACATTAAATTACAGCATAGCTTAGACTCTGAGAAGTACTGTCTTTAACCAAAGAGAAAAGATGGGTGAGGTAATATCTTTTATTGGACCAACTTCTGTTGGTGAAAGAGACAAGCCTTAGAGCTTACACAGGGCTCTTCTTCAGGTCTGGGCAAACAAACAAGCATAGCAGGGACGTAAGTTATACTAAGGCTATTATCTACCAATAGTAAGGACAGCTTGGATAAACCCTTAGTTAGGAATACTAGTTTTCTGCCAAAAGATAAGACAGAGAAATCCAAAATTCAGGACTTCTGAATTCACTGACATGTCCCTGTTTCAATTTCCTAGTAAGAGATCCACTTGTCATAGTCGTTGTTCAGCCTGTCATCATAAGTACCGTTTGTGTTTTTGTAACTAACAGCAGGAGGATTCCCAGCTGACTGTCTAATAATACATGATGCACTGAAAACCAGACTATAGTGAGTTCTTACCCATCAATCCTTTTGCATTCTTTATTAATGCTTGATTCCTGGTTATTCATTAGGTCATCTTATTTTTTTAACTGGTAATTTTTAAGTTTAATATTTCCTTCCAGCTTAATGCTTTGCCTTCATACTGGCACAGAGAGTTCTGCGCACTGGTTCTAAGCAAAGGAAGACAAAATATACAAATATTGGATGTTACAATCTACTGGAAGGAGGCTACAAATCTTATTGATATTGCAACTTCTGTATTAAATCAAGAAGCACACCCAGAATATTCAGTAAACATTTATCCAACCTCTTACAAAACTCTAGTAATTAAACTAATTCCCCCAATTACTTTATTCCATATGTTAAATTTGTGCTGTGTATAGAAAATTATATATTTATTTTTTCTCTTGCTTTTGTAGCAGAAAGTAGCTCAAAAAGACCTTGGAGTGTCTAGGCCTTGGAGTGTCTATTCTCTTCCAAAGCTGGTACTGTATACTGTACCTCAGTGATTTCCCCTCTTAATTTCCTCATATCTAAAGAATATAAGAAGAATATCAACCTCTAACAATTTATATGTATAAGCTATGTCATGTTCCTGTATCATTTTTTGTTCATCCTGCCTTGTCTATTTTTACATTTTTAATTTTTTTCCCAAAGGTGGTCAGAACTAAGCACAGTATTTCATATATGGCCTTATGACTAGTAAGTACCTTTTGTAGTGCTAGAAAGATTGGTTATGAAATATCCATTACCTTTATTTATGCTTCCCAGATTGGGGAGAGACCCAAGAAATAGATATGGATAAAACAGCAGACTCAGCAGATCTTACCTCAGTATTTTTCCCTGTGTTTTCATATTCACTTCTATTTCCATGCAATATTTCATTTTTGTATGCATCTGTCACTGTTTGCTTCTGTCAGAAGTTCAAAGACAGACCAATTTCATAAAAGGAAGATAGTATTGACTGATCCATAATATTGTTTCTACCTTTTTTTTTTTCTTTTCTTTTTTTTTAACCAATCCTTGATGCACATCTCCAATTTTGAAAAGCATTTCATGACTCACTGGGCAGTTTGAAAAATCTATAGCATGAGCTCATTACCATGTTGGCTGTTGATTGTTTTCCATCGGTAGTGTTTGCAATGCAAAACTGGTTTCACCAGGCTCTTTTTCTCTATGGGGAAAAATGTTAAAAACTAATATATACATACATAATAAAACATATGGGAGGTGATATCAATATGATGGATTACATTTATCATGCAGCTTTGACTACCCCTCTGCTCATTAATCCACTTCTCCCACCAACTTCCAACACTCATAACACCTTCATACAGCCCTAATGTTTTAATCAACTCATCAGAAAAAGATTTTCTTCTTCCCCCTGAAATGTGGAATTCCCAATCATCCCCCAAAATCTCACTGGCCTGAGGTCCAGGGAAGGCAATATTCTGTCCTGCACCAGTGACCAGCTCTTTAAAACATGATATCTCAAGAGTCTGCAGAACTGGATATAGGAGTTTTACACTCTTGGGGTGAAATCCTGCCCTTAATGAAGTGAATGGGAGTTTTACCATTGACTTCAACGGGGCCAGGATTTTTTCCCTGTAGAGGGAAAAATCCCAGCTTTCATAGAACCACATAATTTTCTTCTAGCCCTGGAAATGCTCAAAATATGAAACTTTAGAGAAAACACAATTTTAGTTAATTTTTAACGGTGTTTTGCATGTTGAGCAAAAAAATTTCTCACATTCTCAGCACCATATGGAACCTTAGTAATTAAGGCACCTGGCTTTAGGGGCATAAAGATACAAAACCAGTCCCAATAGTTTTAAAAAATTGTATCTAAATAATTTTTGTGACTCATTTTTCTGTAGAATACATGGCACTTACAGAATGCATGATGGTGAGGTATAAAGGTGTTTCCAGGATTCATTATGGATGACTTGCAGAACTCACCTAGAGCTTTCCCACTGATGATGTATTCTCTCTCTCTCTCATTCCCTTTCTCTCCTTTGCGCATGATGCGAGACAAACGAGACCTTTATTTTCTTTCTGCCCCTTAAACTGGGCGCACAGCAAGCAGAGTTACTACTTCATCATAGCACTCACTCTTTTACAGCAAAAGAACTACATTGGCATCAAAAGAACATCACAGAGAGCCACAAAATAATTAAATATTTAAGGCTAGGTTCTGGCTTTGATGAGATTGAGGCATGTGTGAGCAGCTGGAGCAGCTGTGTGGCAATGACTTGGAGGCATTCTCCTCACAGAGGGCAGACACACACAGAATGCCTCCAGGGTATTGTGAGAGGGATGGAGGAACTCCATGATCAGAAGTGGCATTTGTTATACCTACACAATGGGAGTAGCAGCTGCCCTTGCCAGGGCTGGCCTGCAGATACTAGGCAGTGTGCATACTGGCAATGTCATGGCCTCAGTCCATGAGACATCCTTTTGGGCACCAGCAGCAATGCTAGCCATTGTCATACCCCCAACTTGCACTCAGGGTGTGTGAACATTAGCATTTTGGATGTCTCCTACTGGGGTGCTCTTGGGGGAGGAAGAAAAGGACGTTCTCCCTCAACAGCACCCACCCTAGGGCAGCCATAATGTGGCACTTTGCTGTGTAACAAATGTATAGGCAATAGTTAATGTATTCATCTAAAAAGCTAAGTAAAGGTTACAATATGAGCAGGGTTATTTTAGCTAACAGTGAGAGATCTCTGGCATTTCCAAGTCTGTTACTGGTTTTCAGAAGTTTGCTTGTCTGTGTCACTGCTACCTACACGTGTTTCTCAGTCTGTCTGTTTTCATTTGCCATTTCCCTTTTCTGCCTTGCCTGTAACCACTACATGCAGGTCAGGACATCATGCAACTTCTAACTCAGCCCACAGATAATACCAAGGGGGTAAAGTAAAGATGGGGTGGTGGTGGGGAGTGTGGGAAGCTCCCTCCTCTCCCAGGCCTGACTGAGCAGCATTTACCCTCCCTCTTTCTTGTGGTGTGGGGAGAGCACCCTCTTCTGTTTCAATCTACCTTAACCTCTTGATCCCATAGTGATGGGGGTCATATAAGTACAGAAAGAGAAATTCATAGAAAGAGACATGTGAAGGGTGATGAGAAGTGGTATGTGTGTCTCTGGTCTGGCACTTCAGACTGAGCATTACTGACCTAGACCATGGTGAAACATGTCCTCTGAAAGCGGCAAACAAAATTGTTGATTGATAAAACACAGTCCTTGTTATGCTTGGTGTAAACGGGACTGTGGCAGACTTCAGAACAATCAGAAATCCATTCCAGTATCCCTTTCATTTAAAAAAGAAATTATGACCAGATGATTCACTTGATATTGAATCAGGCAAGTCAGATGAACTTTAAAATGTTTTATTCCAAGTTGATTAAGTGTTTATGAACTCAGCCCATATTCTTCTACTTCTTGCTAGCCTAATTATTAAATTTAATGTGTGTGTGCATATAACTATACATCTATGCATTTATGTAGACACAAATACATTCTCTTAAATACAAAACACCACAAAGCTAAAATGATTAATTTATGGGAACTTAAAATTAAATTAAGTATCTGGGCTGTTTTCCAGTTGATTTATAATTTTCCCTGGACAAACCATGCTTACACATAAAAACTACGGCACAATTTACTTTACACGACACTATTTGTGTAGCTGCCCATTTGACTGCCAAGATTAGTGTTTATGACCAGGATGGCAATCTAATTAAATATTTAAGAATCAGAAAACTGGACAATATTCAAGGCCAACTCAGCATTAAATTAGAAAATTTACCCTGGCTACTCTATCAATATATTCAGCTACCAGCCCAGCTACTACCCCAAACTATAAGTTTAATTAATTTGGTCAGCATACTGTGTCACAGATGTCTAACATACAGCCATGAACCTAAATCATCATAAATAAGATGCTTCAGTTGGGCATGGCAAAATATATTAGAGGAGATTTGTCAGTTACCAGCAACCTGCTTGCTGATAGTTGAGAAACAGCACTGTAAAATGCATGAGCTGCCTTTTGTAGTTTTTTGCAGGAAGCCTTGGAGAGCTGCAGATAATTTGCTTTCAATGATTCATCAAGTTGGCCCTTTGTTTCACTAATTTGCGTGTCAAGTGCAGCCACATAATAAAGAATTACCAAGACATGATAAGATTATTCTTATACCGCTGCTCCTGTCTTAACAACTGGTACTATTCTAACCTAAACCACAAATGGAATAAATAGCAAGTATCCTTGCAATGCCAGCAATCTTCTCTGAAATGACAAAGCATGTTTACTGCCATCTCCACTGATGTAGCATACATTTTTGTTTCTGCTAATAATTTCTACTTTCTTAAAAAGCATTAAATACTGAATGCTGTGCCATAGCTAGAGACGACATTTGTTCCACTGTTAGTCTACCAATGAATTAGTAAAGATGAAAAATGGATTTCAGTGACAGTTCCAGCCTTGAGAAAGATATTATTGTGAACATGGTTGAGTTAGCCTGCTGATCATTTTCTCCTTAATGTAGTCTTTAATGTTATATTGCTATAGGTTAGATGTGAAGTCATATATTAGAACTATTATTTTTGATGAATAATTTCAAGAGAAATATGCTCATAATTAAGATATAATTTTTTTTCAAAATGCTATACTGTCATTTTAATAACTTCATAAGAAACCAACCTGAAAATGGTTGTTTTGAAGGGGTGCATCTATAAATATGGAATTCCTAGAGCAAGAAATTCATGTAATTTAAGTTGCTTTATTAAAGTTTTCACAATTGAACTATGCATCATTAATACAGCAAAATCAGAGAAGGAAACAGTAAAGGACCCAGCGGACTGCTTATGAAATGATAGAACGACTTTTTATTTCCAGCAACCAGAAAGATGGCATTAGGAGCAAAAGTACAAGAAACTACAGCTCCACTTACTAGTGAGAACAGCGTGTGTTTAAATTTTTTAAAACTTACTATGAAGGGTTGTTAGATAATAAGGATAGTGTGAGAAACAGGAGACTCTAAAAGTTGTTAATACTATACTAGAAATGGAGGGTGTTAAAATATTTTAAAAGAAAAAATGAAAATTATTTAGATGAAAAATCGTTGCCTCAAAACCACAAGGCTCAGAAAACCCAGTTAATGCTTAGAGAGGGGTGAATCTTCCTCTAGGCAGAATGGAAATAACCTAAATTGAAGATTGGATGCTAGTGTTAAAAGCAGGATTTTAAAAAAGGCAAAGCTAGTGTCAACCTGCAGGGATATAATGCTGTTGTATTTTGAAAGCGTTTCATTTATGTTGATCAGAATCCCACCCACTGATTCAATATGACATTGTGCAGAAGACTGTAGAACTGTAGAGTGTGTTTCTATCCCTCTCTGCTGTTCTGTTTCAGAAGAGGGGAAAGTGGCTGCTGTGTGTGCCAGATGAGGTTTCTTTCTGAGGAATAATGCGACCTAACTTATGTCTTCCTTAAACTTCTACTTATCCTGAAACTGCCTCTGTGGTGGAGACGAGGAAGGACCCGGAGTAGTTTAGGACCCAGCAGACACTGGTAGGCGGCAGTTGTGTAGATCACTGAGGGTCCAGTCCCGTTTTAATTCTGTCTCTAATCTCCGCCACGGCAGTGCTTTCCCCAACCGCCCCAGCTCGGGCTCCGATGTCTCTCTCTCCAGCCTGATCCACGGCAAAAAACATGTCACTGGCTCCCTCGCAATGGAAACCCTAGAGGGAAAAGTAGCCCCAGATGCGCAAGCCTGAGGATTCGGTACAAAGAGGTGCACAAAATGAAGACCCTGATGGTAAGTCAATTGTTGGACCTCATTATCCCAGGTCACCCGGGGACCAAACGAAAGCAGCCCTGGTGGGGAAGAGGACGAGGGTAGTGGAGCGGGGCTGGCCCGGGCATCAGACGTGTATGCTCCAGCCTTTCCAGGGCTGGCATCTTCTCTTTTGTTACATTTTACTAAGGGGAACAAAACCGAGGAGGAGGAGGAGAACTTTCCACCTGCTTTTCTTTTATTCATGTGCAGCGTTATTGTCTAGAGCGTGTGGGAAACAGATCGGCTTAAAGGATGAGTCTGGATGTAACTTGGCTGGTGCAACAATTCCTAACAGTCATTAAAATGCACGGCTTTGGACTGGCTACAGGGGAATGAATGCACGGGAAAGAGAGCGGAGGGAGAAGGGGAAGCCTGGGAAAGGGAAGGAAGGAGAGGGGGACAGGGAAAGAGGGGAGGGGCAGAGGCGGAAGGAAAGGAAGAAGAAAGGGATGAGAGATGAAGGGGTGGGGAGGAGAGGGAGGTGGCGAGAGGGGGAGAAGAGAGGGGCGGGTTATTGGAGTTCTCTAGCCGCACTTTTGCCGGGGCGATTGCTGCCCAAAGAGACACCTGACCCGAGCAGCTGCGCCCTCCCGCCCGCCTGGAAAGACACTGCCCCGAAAGTGAAACAAACTGGGAGCCCCAGCTTCGCCGCTGCTGCCCCGGGCTAGGTGCCAGCCCCCTGTACTGGGATGACCGGAAGAGAGAGGGGGGCAAATAGGTCGCGCTGCATAGCAGGAGCCCCAGACTCCAGATAGTCTCCCCCGGTCAGGATTTGAACCACCCCCCTCCGCTCGCCCCCCCCCCCCCGGGTGTCCAGTCTTCTCCCGCCCGGGTCGGGGTTTGAACCGCGCCCCTCCCCCGTTAGGCTCGGCCCCATGCCTCTGCCCGGGGGGTCTGTGCCCCAGGCCCTGCGCTTTGCTGTCCGCGGGCGGGGGCTCAGTGTCTCTTTGTCCCCTTTGCAGCGCCATGGGCTGGCGGTGTGTTTAGTGCTCACCACCACGTGCACCAGCTTGTTGCTCATGTACAGCAGCATCGGCGGCGGGGGCCAGAAAGAGCCGAGCCAGCAGCAGCAGCAGCCGGTGGCGGCCGCGGCCAGTGGGAAGCCGGAGAGCAAGCCGCTGGGCAGCAGCCAGCAGCGCCCCAGGCTCCCCGGCGGGGCGGGGCTCCTAGAGGGCTACATCAGCGTCCTGGACCACAAGGTGAGGCGACGGGACCCCGGCCTGGACACAAGGGCGCGGGGGGGAGGGGTGGATGGAGCCACCCCATGCAGATCTATGGGTGCCTCCCACATGGTCCCTCCCAGCTCCGGGCCTGCCCTCAAAGACCCAGCAGAAGCGTTGGCAGGTCCTGAATGATTGGCTCAGACATGTGGTTGGGCACCGCTCCCCTTGGAGAGGGGTGGGCCTGGGGCGGTGGGACTCCGTGTCCAGGGGGGTAGCTGTGACTCCTGCACCCCTTGCCCTGGTGTGACTCTAGTGGCCTTTGCTTAATGGGAGGTGGGGCTGTGACTCGTGGTGGCAGGGATGTCATTGTCTTCGGCTTGTTCTCTGTGTGCGTGTGGGGGAGGGAGGGGCTATGACTGGCACCCTTAGCCGCTTATTTGTGGTGGCACGCCAGTGTTTTCATTGCTTCTGGACTGATGCCTGTCACCCTAGTCTACTCTGCTCTGCTCTGTTCAGGTTCATATACTACACTCATGACTGTAGTATCTGAGCACCTTCCAGTAGTGCAGAAAGCAGTGTGGCTGCACATCTGTTATGTGTTTGTTCTCTCCTCCTCTCCCCAGGCGGTGTTCTATTTTGGATTTTTTTAAAAAAATAACTTACATACCCGTTGCTATATGTTTAAGTTAGAGATGGCAAGGTCAAAGAACCAGGCCTTGACTTAGAGTGGAAGGTGGTGTGGCTTGTGATGGTCCTTAGTTCTTGTAAGAGTTCATGCCACAGCCTTGGACAGGCCCCCAAGCAAGCATAGATGAGCTTCACCTTTATTGTAGAAAGGTCCATTGTGCCAGAGGAGTGACGTTGTCAACCACGGCCTTCATCTTGGAGGCATGCTGACTGTGGTGCATCTCTCTGATTATGTACATTGCTGCCCTTTGATCTCAGGTGAACAAACTCCGGTGTCCTTCACCCATTCTGGGTAAACTGTGGTATCCCTTCCCTCAAGCCGTGCTGACGGTGGTGCTCAAAACCCCAGAGTGGGCTGACTGGTAACACTTGAGCCTGGGATGTCAGACTTCAGTATCCTTTGCCTAAGGGTGGACAGACTCTGGTGTCCATCACCAATGGTGCGCAATCTTGGCTGCCCCTCACATAGGACAGATCTTAGGGCCTGTTGTTTGGCGTAGGTGGATCCTGGAGCCCCTCACAGAAGGCAGGGAGGTGGATGAACTCTAGTGGAGTCAGGGCTCTCTTATGTGGTATCTAGACTCTGGAGAAGAAATATACAAAAGAAATATATTGGCACATATAAAGGTTGTATTTTGTGGTTGTAGTGGCATTTCCCTTCAGGGATAACATTTAACAATTATTCACAGTACTAAAATGTCACAGGCTACAGTATGTATGGCTACTGGCAGTAGTGGGCCAGTACTACTTTACTACCGAAGTAAATCACCTTATGCTTGAGGAGAATATTTGTCTGAAAATCATGGCATTGGGCCTAGTAGAGCTAAGTATCACGTAGGAAATGCCTATACTGCAGTCGAAGGTGTGGTTGCACCTTAGGTAGGCATACCTGCACTAGCTTCAAGCTAGCTAACACAGCTACCAATAGTAGTAAAGATGTGGTGGTAGAAGCATCAGCGTGGGACATATAAGCCTGCCTGGAACCTGGGTATGTACTCATATTGCTTGCCTGCATTGAAACCCCTGCCACCATATCAGCATTGGTCTTGTTAACTGTGCTAGCTAGGTTAAAGTTAGTCAGGTATGCCTATCTGAGCTTCAGTCACACCTCCAACTGCAGCATAAACATACCCTAAATTTCAATTATCACCTACTATGCTCAGATTACCTACCATATTCTTCTTTCATTTCATATACAGTCAGAATAGTAGTTCCAGGTCCACTCAGCCATAATGGCCACACAGCTTCTGAGAATATGGCTAACATATCTAATTTCCTATTCACTGTTGAAGAATGCTTTGCATGAGCCTCTCAACACCTAGTGAGATTTGAAACTTTTTTCTTATTAGTCTTTGTTTTCATGCATTTTACCTTGATTCTGCATCAGAGCCAATGTTCTTAGCTTCAGCAGCCTTTGCACATTGCCACCTGATGACTTGAAATGAGTGGGACATCTCCCTTTAGTTCCTAGTAGCCAGGTGTTTATGTTATAAAAACTATTAGGAGTGGCACAAAATCACTATTTGTTGATAGCTGCTGCTGAGAGGTCAAAGACTGAGGGAAATAGCAACCACCTTGCTACTCCTAGAAGCTCTTACTTCACAGCAAGACGGCAGCACATTGGCAGGCCAACCTGGAGAAGCTTTCACTGCTTCTGTCTGTGCTGTACTTGTTCCATGACTAAAGAGAGGACACTGGTCTCACAGACTATCAAAGCAGCACCTTTCATGACTTCTGTAGTTGATAGGAATTTGTATATTGACTTCACATAGAAGCAGGATCAGGCTCTGTCTGCCTATTAATCAGACGGGGATGTAACTTTTTTTAATTTATCAAAATGATGATCACAATGTTAGCAATAAATGGCAGTGCTAATATTTTATGAACAATTACCGCATGTGTGTAGGACAGAATTTATGAAAACAGAAAGGCTAGCAGTATTCTAAATCTTGCAAGAAATAAGTATTTAACCATCTGATTATTCTGAAGTGAACATGACTCTGGATAGTTAAAAGGCTTTTTACCCAGTATTGACTCAACAATGGTTACCAGCAATAACACGTGAGAGTTCTGCCACAGATGTACTTGGAAAAAATTGACCACCAAAGATTTTGCATTCTTCCCCGCCTCTGCCCCTCCCTCAAAAAAAGTACCACAACAAGACCAATCTTGCAAATAAAATGTATGAGTTGTTAGGCCTTTGTTGAAGCACTCGGAGAACTTGATGACCAACTCACTAATTTACATGGATCACAATGATATTTATATATATAATTAAACAGATCAGAGAGTAGTACAGTTAATCGAGTGTTTGAAGAAGAGTCATTCTGCAAATAGTCTTATAGCTCCATAATCTCTCAGACCATAGTGCTGGGACTTTACTCCTACATGGAAAAAATTATTCTGCTTTCTTCTTTACTCAGTCCACGCGCTAGGGTGAGCAGACAGCAAGTGTGAAAAATCGGGACAGGCGTGGGGAGCCTATATAAGAAAAAGACCCAAAAATCGGGAATGTCCCTATAAAATGGGGATATCTGGTCACCCTAAGTCCACCTGAACAGGCAACAACATTGACATGTTTGGGGGGAATGTCTCATAGCGTCATCATATTAACCATTCTTATCTGGAAAATTATGGGGATAAGGAAAATGAGTCTGAGGGTTCAGTCTATTCCATTTTGTTATATCACAAAATCATACAGCATTTTGGAACAGAATAGTTAGTTGCTCCTGAGGAGATCAAGGAGAGTTGCTCCTGGTGAGAAGGGGGTCAAACATTGAAGTTGAGCTGTAGTGGAGACTTTCATGACATGTTGCTAGCAACATGAATGAAGTCCTCTATCCATAAAAGTTCCACTGAGGAGTGGAGGCTTTATTATTCAATAAGCATTTTGATGGAACCATTATGATATAACAGATCCACCAGGGGGAGACTTTATTCTGGAATAACCTTGTCGGGAGAGTTTGTCGTGACATAAAGCTCAGCATATGTAGTTATGTATGACAGAGGGGTTTTGGCTTCTTTTCATGGCACTGCCCCTGTGTTTTGAGATAGTGGAATTAGTCTGTACATATAGTTATTAAACACGAATACAGTTAATAGATTAAAAAAATGGAAAAAGTATTTAATGTTTCCATCAAACTTTGAGAAGAAAGAGTACAATTGGATACAGTGCTTGATTTTAACAAGACTTGGAAAAGATTTAATTGGGTGAAAAAATATATACACATAGTAGAGAAATGTGTTTTACCAGGCTTACATTTGGAGCTGTTTGAAAGTGTTATAATTAATTGGATGCTGACTATCTTGTGTTTATATTTTGTTGCTTTTGTGCCACCAGCAGTGATCTCTATTTTTCTCATCTTAGCAAATTATAATACTGGTTCATTGCATTTTGATTATCCTTGTTTAAAGTTTTTAGCAGCTTCTGTGTGCGGTAAGTGATAACATTCAATTTGCATTACAGAGCATGCAGCAGAGATAGAAAATGGTACCTTTCACTGTATTCCAGATTGCAGGCACCTTTGCACACAGCCAGCAGTTCTGGCTTGGCACTGTTACCATCTGTAATCTCTCAAAGTACTGTACACATTACTGTTGCTGATTATTTATCAGTCAGCTCAGCATGTTATGCATTTACGGTTTTGACTTAAAAATACAGGGTCAGATTTGTGCTGTCCTTAATTGAGCAAACTTTCCATTGACTTTATTAGTAGTTTTGCTTAAATTGACAGCAGAATTTGGCAATAGAAAGTAAAAGATAGAGAGGGGACTGCAGCACAGGTAGCTGTATGAAGTATAAGTCTTCATAACGTAAGAGTGATCTAAGGTGGAAGCTGGCTGATAGAGATACTGACTATGGATATGCGGTATAATTACACAGGCCAGGAATTTAGTTAATTGATAAAATACATTAGCAAAACATTTTTATCAATGCAGAAACACATTTAAAGAAATGTAGCTACCTGATAAGCCTGAGTATCTAGGGTAGCTGAAGAAACTTGGTCTCTTATTTCATTATGCACCTAAGGTTTGACGTTGTTCTACATAAACTCACACCATGCAACATGTAAAAGCTTGTACTAACACACACAAATAATGGGATTCTGATAACATCCCTGGTTACTGTGATCATAAATATCAAAGGCAGATCCTAAACTGGAGTAAATTGTCATAGCTTCAGTGAAGTCAATGAAGCTATAACAATTTACAGCATCTGAGGATCTGTCCCCAAGTAGTTTGGATGTCATCACAACTCAGAAATGTGTGTGTAGCTTCATTCACTTTCTTTGCTTGGTGGATTTTATATATTTGAAGAATTTTAACAACTAAAACCAGTTTTTATTAAACTCATCTCTTTGCACTGAACTCATCCATGTGTTCAGTGTTTTTAAAATGTTTTTTCATCGAAACCCAAACAACACAACTATTTTGGAGTTGGGTTTTTTTAGTCCTACAGATTGATTTCAGTACAGTTATGAACAACAATGGGAGCGGTTGAGACAGACTGAGACAGAGTTAACACAGGCTAATTTAGCTGACTGGTTAATTTGCATATTGCAGCCCTTTTTGGTTTGAAAAGCTGTAAAAGTATCTAGGCTTTTTCTCACACTTTCAAAATGTCACATTTCATGTGTATTATGTGACAGCCATGAAATGTACCATAGTGCATTGATCCCTTCTTTACAACAGACTAAGGTAGAAAGTTCTTTTTCTTTATGGACTTTGTGAAAAATAGCAGAACTCATAGGAGGACTCTAAAAGTGCAGGATCCATTTTTTGTCTGTGGTTTTTCCATTGATCCTAGTTATAACCCTCACTCTGACTTAAGAACAGTGAAACTACAGTAAATATCTCTCCACTGTGAATATTAATATAATCATATATTAATAAATAATAGCAGCATCTCTCTCTGTCACACACACACACACACACACACAGGTTCACAAAACGCTTTGTTTTTCATCATTAGTTTCAGTGTTCTTATTTGTATCTGTAGTATGTATTGTACTATTATATTGGATATCCTTTTAAATTTGCCATGCTGTACAGTTCTCACATGTTGTTTTACTTATGGGCATTTTAGGCTATTTCCTGTCTTTCAACAGAGGCAAACTGTTCTCTTAAGAGACCCAATTTTGCTTCTGTTGGCTACAGTGGAAAGCAAGGCTGATCCAAAGGAGACTTGCCATGAAGGAAACTGTAGTGTTTGCCCACCTCTGCTTGATGACTTTCCATAGGGCCCCTTAAGTTTTCCCCTTTAGCCTGTACTGGAACTTAAGTGGAAATTGGAAGTCAGACCTTACAGGGATGTCTATAAATCTGCAGAACATCTGATTACAGGCGGAGCTTTCTTTTTGTTACTGACCTTCTACATTAATCCAACCTGCCTTGCTCAGTACAGCACTGTGTGCAGTGCTCTTGATGCAGAGGTGGCACTAATAGTAAAGAATTCAGTGTATTAATTTAGGTTCTAATTAATGCAATTATGATCAAATCAGCAGAGCTTTGGTGCTGATATAAACTGATGTGACAGCCCAAAGGTCACTTTCAAGGTGAGATTAAACATCATACTGTCTCACCTCATTCCTAAGTAATGTGTCTCCGTTAGTCAGTGCTATTTTGTTCTAACAGTTAACACTAAGTGCTTTAAGACCAGGTTAATTAGTGAAGCTTCTCATCAACTAGAAAAGCAAATACTTTAAGTTCAGAGACTCCTACTAACAGTTCTCAAATTCTTTTGAAAATTTCCAAATGCCTTTGCAATTTAATTGTAGAGAAGAGCCAGATTCTACCCTGACCTCCATAAAACCCTTTACGGGGCAATCTTACCCCTCCCTCATGCCCTCAGAGCCTCCTTGCAGCAGAACTGGTGAAGTTCCTTGATGCTAATGGTGGGGTAGGGGCCACACAGAAGATGTGTGCATTGTGGAGTTCCGGTCTATCGGGAAAACCCACATGTTAGCACAGGTGATGGGATGGATAAAGGTGGAGCTGAGATGGGGAACCTGCTACTGCTTGGAGTGTATTCTGGAGGACAGGGTTTGCCCCTAAATGCATAAGAGAAGTGCATTGTACGTTTTAAGTATGTGTATTAAGTACAATCATAAATATTGGATTCTCAAAGAAACATTGTCAGCTATAATGTAGGACCAAATTAAATTATTTTATAAGTGAAATGCAAATCAATTCTGTATAATTAGTAAACTTAAACATTCCCCTGGTGTGTTTTGAACCCAAACACAACAGTATTGTGCTAGTGCATAAGAACCAGGAGTTGTAGCGTCACTGTTTAATAAAAGGGGACTTTAAAGAGTAAATCCACAGCATAAATGGTAAACAAGCGGCATAGGTTAATTTCAGTTTTAATAATCTAGAGTGTTGTTAGTAACACAGGTTAGAAATTTATAAAAAAACCCATGATTTATACTTACATGTGTCCCTTTAAAATAGCATTGCAGTTATAGTCAAAAATAGCATCACAGAAGAGATACTTTGATAAGAAATAGTGTGGAATAGACAAAGGATAACGACTCTCAATTAGTAGTCTCTGAACTCTGAATTTGCTTTGCTTTTTAATTCCAGTACTTAATATTTTGCTTTGCCAGCACTTCAGTGTCATACCAAATAATATCATGTTTGTAGTTTAGTACATTATTAGCATCCTTAGATATTGCCATGGCTTTAATACTCAAGAACAAAATATTCTATAAAGTTAATATTGTTAGCCAAAGTTAATGTAGAATATGTTTTGCCCTCAGCTGTGGGAGGTCAGGAGTAGAGAGAACAGTTATAATAGTAGTAAGAAGAGCATCCGTCCCAGTAGTTTTCTCTAACGAAAAGAAAAATTCAGCAGTGAAGGTCTGTGCAAACACGTACATACACTTCAGGCACTGCATATAGGAAGCTTAAGGGAAACTGCTCTTCTTGGGAAGCTGTTCACTGAGAAATAATCAGGAATAAAAGGACCAGGTCCTTGTGGGACTGCGTTCATCACCAAGAACGTGTTTCTCCCCACATAGTGATAAAACCTTTCCTTCTGGTTCGGAGGCTCAGGGATATGCCTACTGTATAGTGACATGGGTTGCACTCAGGCTCATCACTCTTCTGAACTTGTGTTTTCTTTTCCTTGCATTACATTCTCTATGGACAGACACCTATTCCGTAGTGATGAAATTCGCTTTCTAACCCTGCACAAAAACATAAGAGGAATATAGAGGCACAGAACACACTTCTCCAGCCCACTGCCAGGAAAATGGGCTGTGGTCATAGATTGTGGTAGTCACCATAGCCCCTCCACACTCCTTAGGTGAGGGCTTTGGGCCGCTTATTATACGTAAGCACAGATCTCACGACCTGTTCCAGCAGCCCCATACTTGCCAGCGTATTCTGGGCCATTGTGCATACCCATTCCACAGAACACAGAGGATCACAGGCACCACGCGCAGCTATAGAATCTGTGACTTCTCATCTTAGCTCCACTGCAGAATTTAAGGGGCACAGGAGATCCTTGTGTGAGCCATCCACGTTTGGCTGAACTCCCCCTCAGAGATTATAACAATGACACCTGTACTTTTAAATATTGCTGTCCATTTTATTCCTAATGCTGCTGTAAAAGGGTTGGTTCCAGCTGCGTCGGCATATTGGTTGTCTCTAAAATAGGAAAATAAAAACTCAAATTTAGAGTCAGTGGTGTGACTGTAACTGGCAGGGAAATGCTGAATTAAAACTGCACCTCTTTTTCTCAACTCATCTGCTTGTGCTCGGCTATTTGTTGGGATCCTTCTTAGGAAAAATCCCTCTTCCAGTGTTCAGATCATTTTGTTCGTCGTTTTTTTTATTTATAATGATCCAAAATACATTTTACACATTAAAAATATGTACTAACTCCTTGCCCTGCTAATTCCCTATTCACACGCACATTCTTTCTGATATTGCCTCATTTGCTCTGCCTTTGAATAGGACTGTCCAGGTTTGCCTTTCAGCACTGTAATGTTTACTTTGCAAGTATTACAGATAGTGGGCCAGTTTATTGTAACCTTAGTTACATTGAATAGTAGACATTGACTATGGAGTCCGTTGAAGTCAATGGAGCTGACTGTGGAGTAGGTACTTCCAGATATGAGTAAGAGTCTTGCAGTCTGACCCAGTGTCAGCCTGAAAGCGTGTCGGTAAGGCTCTTCCTCCTCCATGCCATTGGGAATTCCATGTATGTAGCGGTAGGAGGACATGACGCAGCGCTCTAGCTCCATGCAGCATGTTTACCGTGCAGCAATACATTATTCAGTTAGCTGGGATTTTACATATTATAAATGTTACTTGTCTCGGAGTAGTCTTATTAAACAGATCTTGGTAATGAGAACAGTGTGTCAGATGTTTGATAGACTTACTTAAAATACTGTCTGTCTAACTTTTGCATTTCTGCAACACCTAACAACATAGATTGAGACTGACAAAAGGCATTGATGGCCACATTTTCAAACCTGAACGCCTAAAGATAGGCACCTAGATCAGAATTTAGGCATTTAAATCACTGTTAGAGACATTGACATCCTGATTTAGACACCTACATCTGCACATGTATGTCTAAAAGAGCTTTTTAGGTGTCTTCCTTTAAACACCCAAGTTTGACATTCTGTCTGAGTATTGTCAGTATAGGCTAGGTTATTACTCTATGTATTGACAGGTCACTTCCCTTGCTGAAGTTTGCGATACACCTGATGGTGTTCTTACTACGTAAAATCCTTTTAAAAGGTTGACGACAACATGTAAGTCTTAGTTTGCAAAGTCCCCCCAAAAACAATAGAATTTTTGGTAGTAGCCTTTCAGTCCATCTAATCGAGGCCTGCTAAGAAATACGTTAAATGCTATTAGGAAACATACATATGCACATGCATAATTAACCCCTTATTAGATTTAAATACCTCTTTTCTTTCAATCTGTACGAACACCCAAATAGCCACAGTTTGTAAAAAAAAAAATGAGAGCCAGCTTCTTGGCCTCACCTGTGTCTGCTTTGTGCTTCTGCAGCAGCACAAAGCAGCTCAGGTTCCTGCAACTTGTAGCATTGGGGGCAGGCACGGCATCGATGAAGAGGGTTGGGGCCTGGAGTGGCTGCTGGTGTGCCTGATGCCCAGCCAGTTCATGACCCAGTGGGACTGCTGAAGTTGGTGCAATTTGTAGCAGCCTGGTTCTAAATTATGCCGGGGACTATTTGGCCCCAAAGGAGTGAAAAGACGTCTCAGCAGCACCTTTCACTCCCAACTCGCCTGAGTCTAAACTCATCACAGCTGGGAATCCAGCTCTCAGTGTCTAGATCCTGCTCCTGTTCTCATAGAACACGATGGCACAGCATCCTTGGACTTCAGTAGGAGCAGGCCCTGAATCTTTCCGTCAGTATACTCACAACGGTCCTGTTGACTTCAGCGTGGAATGGTAACATGATACGTCTCCTGGCCTTTTTATTTTTTTTTTCCGCTGGAGAATTACAAAATGTGTTTGGAGCTAATGTAACCTCTTAACATTGCTAAAGATTTCGAGATGCAGTTTGTCTGAAAGACACTATGCAGACAAAGCTGTGTATTAGACAAAAATTAAACTATAGGCCACTAAAATATTTTTTCCCCACCATCTGTTTTTAATAGGAAATAAAAAAGGGCCATATCTCTTTACATCAAAATCTGGAAAGAAAATTCACACCTGAGCTGAAAACCTATCTGCCAAGTTTTATACCATTGTGGAGTACAGTAAAAGTGCTGAGTTAAAAGCATCTTAGAAATGGGATTTATGACAGAACACTGACAAAGCTCTAATACCGATAGTGGTACTCCCAGACACTTCTAGAATAAAGTGATGGATGATGAGACTCAGCTCTCATTAAAGTTTGTCAGAACTGATTTGTTATAATTATGCCTCTTCCTGGGTATTTTTTTAGTGTATGTGATGATGCCATATCTCATTGGTATTGCACAAAGGGGAAATATTGTTTTAAAAAGACAATATCCTAACTTCTGAACTTTCTGATATGATTATGTTGGAGAGTCTACCCAGATGGGAAAAGAGGATTAATGCCACTTGAAAGCAGCAGAGTTAAACAAGGCCACATTAAATATGGTCCTCGACAAAGACTATAAAATTGTTCAATGCAGTAATGACAGAAAATGCATGAAAACCTTGTGACTGCTAACTGGGTAGTATCTTTATTATCAAGTAAGACTTTCATCATGTACTGTAGCTTAAATTGTGTTTCCATATCCTGTCAAGTGTGGATGACAAGGATTGTATGTATCTTTCTTTTCTGTTACTGGAAGTGCTTTTTGTGTAGCAGTCTATGCAAAGCACTGCATCTTTGGACTTCAAAATATTAAGTAATGCTTTGAAGACATGAATATTGTAATTTCTTTGTTTCTCTTAGACAAATAGAGGTCTGTGCTTTTAAAATTTCATAGCCCATATTTTGTCATCAATAAGAGTACTGAAAATTACATTGCTGTATTTATTAAAGTTGTGTTTCTATATAGTAATACACACACAATGTCTTATACTGCCGTAAGGATAAAGTTAAGCTCCTCTGTCAAGCGTGTTGGTATGGCAGGGGTGTTAATCTTCTACTGTCAGAGCCTGGTTAGATATGGCCTTGGTTTAAGCAGAATCTGTGTGCAAAGAAATTAAAGAATCAACCTTTCCTATATATTTATGCCTTAGCTTATTTGCACAGAGCAAGGAATAAAAAGAGAAGTTGTGTTATACATACATTCCCCTATAAGAAGATTTCATTCGGAGCCCATATTTAGCTACATGATAACTTGCTTTATGTTTATGCTTCTAAAACATGAGGCTGAAGTTGACAAAAATGTTCAAAATTTTAAATCCATGAAAATGAGATCTACACTTGGAGACAGCTTATTGAAAAGAGGACAAGGAAATCATAACACAGCCTACTTTTCCTAATTAAAATTCCATAGAGTTGTCTACAGTATGTTCATGTTTTATTGCATCAGTAATTACCCTTACATTTTCCTTTCAAATTACAACATTAAGTCACCAAGAAAGAATGTACTGTAGTTACAGCATATTTAGACAAGGCAAGACATTAAATATTCTTACAACAAAAACTGCATGAAAAAAATGGTGAGGTTGGGAGGCAAAGTCAAATCCACAGTTAAGGGATTAAAGCTCAATTTCTAGACACAACAGGGCATAATACAATAATATTAAGGGGCGGCTATGCTATGCTTGTAAGTATTGGAGGTTTAGATCTCATCTGTGAATGTCCTTACTTGTACTGGTATGTTTAATGATTTTACGTTTTCTTAATGGAAACTTCCATAGGTGTCTTTTAATCAGTTGTGGTTCGCTAATGTACAATTAGTGTAATTATGCAATTTGTGTAAATATATATGATCACAGAATTGAAAGAGGTAATTGTCAAATGTGATGATACCATTTAAATGTTTAATGATGTATACTTTTTATGATTGACGAAAAATGCAATGCACCTGTGAAGTAGAGGATATTAGGTGCAGTAGCTTAAATATATTTTTCTAAAATGTCAAAGGCAATCTACGATTTTTGAGTTAACAGGAACAGAGAAAGCCAGTGAAGAATCCTAAATTCTTTCTCTTTTGCTCTTCTTCAAGTATAATCAAAGGATGTATAAACAACGAGGAATCCTTGTGGCACCTTAGAGACTAACAAAAGATGTATGTTTTAGAAATGTTGCGCCCGCAACCACCACAGTCTGTAAAACAATCCATCTTCCTCCACAGCTCAGTAAATAATAATAGTTTGCACTTACACATCCCTGTGCTTCTGAGGATCTCAAAGTGTTTTACAAATATTAAAAATTGAGCCTCACAGCATCTTGGTAACAGAGGGAGGCATTATTATCTCCATATGACATAGTAGGAAACTGAAGCACAAAAAGGTTCAAGCCAAATTTTTCAAACTTGGATGCCTCATTTGGCATCTAAGGGCAGGATTTTCTGATGTGCTGAAGTGATTTAGGAGCACAAGTCCCATGGAGAGGCAATGCCGCTTGTGCTTCTCAGTCTCTTAGGCACTTTTGAATATCCCATTCTAAACCGATATCCAGGCACTTAAATAAGTGGCCTGATTCTTGGAGGTGTTAAGCACATGCAGTTCCCAGTGATTAAAGTGGCCTAGGGAAGGCTAACCCCTTGAAGACTGGCATTTTTCTCAGTCCCTGGAAAAATCATGGAACTGGTCCTCAAGGAATCAATTCTGAACCACTTCAAGGAGGGGAAAGTGATCGGGAACAGCATGGATTCACCAAGGGCAAGTCATGCCTGACTAACCTAATTGCCTCCTATGATGAGATAACTGGCTCTGTGGATGAGGGGAAAGCAGTGGATGTGCTATTTCTTGACTTTAGCAAAGCTTTTGATACAGTCTCCCACAGTATTCTTGCCAGCAAGTTAAAGAAGTATGAGCTGGATGAATGGACGGTAAGGTGGATAGAAAACTGGCTAGATGGTCGGGCTCAATGGGTAGTGATCAATGGCTCCATGTCTAGTTGGCAGCCGGTATCAAGTGGAGTGCCCCAAGGGTCGGTGCTGGGGCCGGTTTTGTTCAATATCTTCATTAACGATCTGGAGGATGGTGTGGACTGCACCCTTAGCAAGTTTGCAGATGACACTAAACTGGGAGGAGTGGTTGATACGCTGGAGGGTAGGGATAGGATACAGAGGCACCTAGACAAATTAGAGGATTGGGCCAAAAGAAATCTGATGAGGTTCAAGAAGGACAAGTGCAGAGTCCTGCACTTAGGACGGAAGAATCCCATGCACTGCTACAGACTAGGGACCGAATGGCTGGGCAGCAGTTCTGCAGAAAAGGACCTAGGGGTTACAGTGGACGAAAAGCTGAATATGAGTCAACAGTGTGCTCTTGTTGCCAAGAAGGCTAATGGCATTTTGGGTTGTATAAGTAGGGGCATTTCCAGCAGATCGAGGGACATGATCATTCCCCTCTATTCGGCACTGGTGAGGCCTCATTTGGAGTACTGTGTCCAGTTTTGGGCCCCACACTACAAGAAGGATGTGGATGAATTGGAAAGAGTCCAGTGGAGGGCAACAAAAATGATTAGGGGGCTGGAGCACATGACTTATGAGGAGAGGCTGAGGGAACTGGGATTGTTTAGCCTGCAGAAGAGAAGAATGAGGGGGGATTTGATAGCTGCTTTCAACTACCTGAAAGGGGGTTCCAAAGAGGATGGATCTAGACTGTTCTCAGTGGTAGAAGATGACAGAACAAGGAGTAATGGTCTCAAGTTGCAGAGGGGGAGGTTTAGGTTGGATATTAGGAAAAACTTTTTCACTAGTAGGGTGGTGAAGAACTGGAATGGGTTACCTAGGGAGGTGGTGGAATCTCCTTCCTTAGAGGCTTTTAAGGTCAGGCTTGACAAAGCCCTGGCTGGGATGATTTAGTTGGGGTTGGTCCTGCTTTGAGCAGGGGGTTGGACTAGATGACCTCCTGAGGTCCCTTCCAACCCTGAGATTCTATGATTCTATGATTCATTTGGTGTGCTCTCAGAGGCCACATAATTTACTGCATTCTAATAAATGAAGCTTGAGAACACAGGTACTCAAAGACTTAAAGTAAGCAAGTGTAGACAACCTAAAAGGAAATAGGTCCTGATCCAAAGCCCAGTAACATCAATGGAAAGACTCCTGTTGATTTGAGTGGGCTTTGGATCACTTCACCATATTGGGACCATGTAGCAGGGTGATCACCACCCAAGCTCCTCATGGCCAGAGGGCGCTCTGCAGTACCCTGCATTTTCTCTTCTTGGACTCCTCGGAACTCCAGAGCACAGTCCAAAGATAAGTGAAACACTCCCCCTCGGGGATCCAGTTTATTTAATCCTGACACCCATTGGCCTTCCACGTCCCAGCCCCAGCTCAGTTTCTCTTTCCCTTTGGGTAGGGAATCCCCAGCCCTCCTTCCTGGAGCTGGATTATAGTTCCTTTACTCTCTGCAGATGCCAATACTCCCTTAGTGTCAGGGTCTTCCCTGCAAGAGCGTTCTTACTCTCTGTAGTTTCCTTAGGTCCCGGTCCCCTTTCCCCTCTCTGCAGAATCCTACTGCTCTTATAGCGGGATCATCTGACCTCACTCAGGAATCTGCCTCTTCAGGAGTTGGGGTTGGCTGACCCCAGGCCTCTAGCCCTTAAAGGGGCAAGTCACCCTTTTACAGACCAACTGCCTATTCTTGTCAGGCATTCACCAGCCCCTTACATGGTAATAGAAGTCTTTTTAATATATTTGGAGAAGCAAATAAGTGGACTCATGTGGAGCGGGGAAGAATATGATCTTCCATGGTAGACTATTGAATGATTTCCCCTTTCGCCTTGCAGACTTAACTAACCCCTTTATAATTTATTTTTAAAAATAAAAACTATACACTACTCCAAAAGGAAAATACTGAAAATGAGCATGCAAAATAAATATGAATGTGTGATTGTGAAAGATATTGGAGTTCACGGCCCTGGAGATTGAAGTCCATCATGTCGCCCTAGGACAGCATGAGGAGCGTCAATGCAAGCTTTCTTGCCAGAACGTGCCAGCATTTTCCTGGAGGGACCACCTTAAAAATGTTTAAAGGGTAGTTCATTTTTCATGCCAGTTCAATTCTTGATCTCGGTGCAAAGTCCCAAAGAATTAATTGTCATTTAGTTGTGGCCACCATTATTTAATGGGAACTGTTTTAGGATTTAAACCACCATATTAATTTTACATACTTTACCAGCCATTACCTGCTAACAACTTTCAGTCAGTACTAAGGTGGACTGCATTGAAAAGTGGTAAGGCTCCTGCAGTCCTTAAAATTCTTAGGGCACTCAGTGCCCCACTAATGGGTTAATATTTGTGTGTAACCCTAACTTCCATTGATTGAAACTTGGAAACACAGTGAGCAAGTAAACATCTGTAAGAAGTTGCTTAATTAGTTGTTTCATATGTGTTTCATTCCAAAAGACTACCAGATGTGGTGCACAGCAAGAATTCAATGTGAACAGTTCTTTTTTTGGAAAACCAGGGTTTATGCAGTAATCCACACGGAGGAAACTAAGGTCTTCTTCCAGTCTTAAAATGATTAAACTGAAATTTAAGGACTGATTTCAGTTTTATTTTCTGTGGACCAGGAGCAGGTACCTTTCTCATCCCTTCTCTCCATTGCAGGGAATGGAAATGAAGCGAAGATAAAATGGAGATTGTCTCATTTAAACCCAGATAGTTATAGGGAAGAAATGAGAAATTGCGAACTCTGATTATCACAAATAGAAAAGCTGTAAACTCTGTAATACTCTCAATGGCTTTGCTGCATTGCCCAGCTTTTAGAATTAAGGGTTCATTCCCCCTCTGCAGCAAAACAGACCATTCTGATTACACGCTGGAAAACACATCTTTTAGATCTGCTGCGAGTGTTTGTGGCTTAAGCTAGATACATGATTCACAAATGGTGAACCCTGACAAATAATCCATCAGGTGATGCTGAGACTCTGTCATGAGAGCCTGCCTCCCACAGCTGTGTTTTTTTCTTTTATATTATAACCCATCACTTGTTGTGCATCATCTAACAGCCTTATATTGGCAAAGACTCTTATAACCTTCTCTCTCTTTGTTTATCTTAGGAGAACAGAAGCATAGCATTGGATGAATAATATCATTCACACATACTGCTTTTTTTCACAGCTAGAGGTGCACAGATGATGTGGAAGCCCTCCTTAGCCTAAAAAAAAAATCACTCTTACCAAATGACCCAATCCTGGTTCTGCCATTGCCAGTGGCACATCTCCCCTGAACTTCAGTGGGAGGCGGAGCACAACCTGCGTTTGCAGCCTGATTTGATTAAATGCTATTAGGAAGGATTCTCAGTGCTGAGATCTCAATCCTGTGAGACATTCAGCCCTGCCTGTAAAGTGCTGGACACTCTCCACTCCTACATGAGCGTGTTGATCATTTCCCCATCTGCATTGAGATCAGTAGGAGATCAGGTCCTCTCTCTTTGCTAAATTCATATAGCTTGATGAAAAGGTTGGGAACCACTGTAATAGGGTCCAGTCCTGTGAGATACTGAGCACCTTCTGCAACATGCTGAGAGCTCTCAGCTTCGTTCAAGGGGTCTCATTGTTAAAATAGAAGGGGAAACCTAGTATACTGTAACAGAAATGGGGATTGCTATGCTGATGCATAATTGATATGAAGAAAATCATGGTGTTATTACTAATTTTGAAGCATTTTATGCTCCCTGAGATAAGGGGCTGAAATTGTTGGAATATGATGCCTGCTTTTATCAACAGTTCCATATTTAAGGAAAGATACAAGCTCTGTATTGCCGGCTAACCCACATACCCCTCAAAATGTCTTCTCAGCCTTCACCTGTGAGGTTTGCCTGTTTGAGAGTTGATGCATCATTTGTTCTCAGTTCTGGCCTTTATTTAACAGCAGTACAACAGTACCATGTTATGAGTGGTGTCAGGATTATAGTCCAGTGCTGAGGGACCACTGAAACCCTGCCTTTTAATACTTCAAGTTAGTGCTGAGCTGAAGTCCCAGAGGTTCACTAAAAGGCCAGAACTTTCTTTCATAAGCCCCTGACCTTTCTTCTTGATTATCTTGGTGAACTGGTGCTGTCTTTCAGTTAATAGAACTTTGTAATCAAGGAGCCAAGAGGGCTGAAGTGGAAGCGACAATTTTGCTGCCAGTTAGATGTTAATGTGCGTCCTGAACATCTTTTAAATGTGTTATTATAAATCCGCCAAAGGGAGAAGAGTGCTCACATTCAGGGATATATTAATAAAGGTGGAGGGAACAGAAAAGAATACATTTCTTGAATAAGGTGGAAAGACGTGTCACTCACCTTGAAACCTGAGACATTAGTACAAAAACCTTCCCTCTATAAATGCAGACATGTGTGGGATCATATATTACACATATTTAGTTTTCTGAGATTTTAATATTTCAGTAAATACAACCCCTACTATTAAATATGGTTACACTGTGAATGATTCTATCATTCCATTCCTGGGCTGGGACAGAGATGGAGGAGGGCCAGGGACAAAGTATTCTTGGACCATGTGGAGCCCCGCTTGGCCCCACACGGGGGTTAAAGCTGCCTCGGGGCTGTTCTCATTTATACTTTGCTTCCTGTAGCCTCCTGTGGTCCTTGGGAAGCAGAGAATAGCCACCATGCTGTGCTGTCCTTTCCGACCTTGCCCAACACTAGGGGCTGAGCTGAGTGAATGGCCACTGTGAAGAATTCTTACTGCCAGGTCCTCTGTACAGGAGCTTTCTCAGGAGGCAGTTTCTACCCATGTTCAGGCTGTTACGCTGCTGGAGCAATGTGAAAGGGCCTGAGCATAAATGACAACAGAGTTTATTGAATCTGTTTTTAGCCTGAAATTATCTTTAAATATTAAAAGAGAAAAATTTCAAACCCAATGCATTTGTTCCAAGACTTAGGGCTGGTCCACGCTAACCCCCCAGTTTGAACTAAGATATGCAACTTCAGCTACGTGAGTAACGTAGCTGAAGTCGAAGTATCTTAATTCGAACTACAAGGTACTTACTGCGGGTCCACACGCGGCAGGCAGGCTCCCCCGTCGACTCCGTGTACTCCTCTCGTGGAGCAGGAGTACCGGTGTCGACGGCGAGCACTTCTGGGATCGATTTATCACGTCTAGACAAGACGTGATAAATCGATCCCAGAAGATCGATTGCTTACCGCCGAACCCGGAGGTAAGTATAGACGTACCCTTAGCCACCTGCTTCAGAGAGAGACAGCGGTAAGAGTTTGTAGGGTTCCACTCCTTCAGGTATTGCAGGCCGTTCCCAAGGAGAACAAGATGTGCAAACGTTCTAAAAATATAGGCACATGGAACCTTTTCATGTGTGTGCCAGAACAGGTGTTGTGAGTGCTGTATCTTCTAATCTTTGCTTTAGCTCCCACTTTTCAGCGCTTAATTCTCATCCCTACGGGGACTATTGAGAAACAGTCAGGAAATAGAACAAATACTATCAGCACCTATATCTAACCAGAAATGTAACAACCCCAGTGCCGAATACTCATTTTCCTGTCTTAAACAATTTGTTCAAGCATTTCTCTAAACTCTCACTGGGGACGTGTACTTGTAGGACTGATGTTTAGCACAGGACACATCTCCATCAAACGCCACTTACCGCAAGATGTTTTTATTAAAACCAAGCATTTAAAGAAGACCTGTTTTAATTTGTCTTTAGTGGCAAGGATTTTTTCAAATTTACAGGCAGTGTGTAAACAAATAGCATGGCAGTTTCCAAGTACCAGCTTCTGTACTTAGGGACCATAAAAGCAGGCAGATTCCTGTTAGCAAACTCCGCTATTGAACTGGCAATGAACTAGTTGGCTTTGAGATACATATGAGCACATCTCAAGAATATATTTCATATTCTATTAATTGTTTGTATAAAATAGTACTTGGCACTTACACCACACTTTTTATCTGAGATTCTCAAAGCCTTTTACAAGTGGTTCAGTTTTATTACCCCCGAATCACAGCTAAAAGAATGAAATCAATGTCACACTTCTGCACGATTCACTTTAAATCTTTCTTTTTTGTTCATGGGAGATGAAAGCATCAAAGAAACAGATCAACAGTCTGGCAAATCCTGGATCCCCCTCTCCCCTGTGTGCTTCTTGGAGAAGCCCCAAACCCCTTTTATTCTAGCAGCCAGAAGGACGGGGCAAAGGAAAGTAAACAGATGCAACAAAAAACCCATAGTGGGGTGTATAAACCTCACTATCTAGATCCGATAGTGGGGTGTAGAGTGCGGGAAGAAAACAACTCTTTCATCCCAGCCACCATGAAGTGGGAGATGGAGGTGGGAAAGTGTCTCTCTCTCATCCTACCAGTGCTTTGCAACATTTGCATTGTGAAGTTGTATAACTTTGTGAGGCTGCTGAATCAGGGCAAAGCATTCTCATCAGTTATGGATGATGAATGGCACAGTGCAAGCATTGCCGCAGTGTCGGGCTATCACATATTATCTCGTATATCTGTGACACCATTCAGTGGCGATGATTCTTTGCGCGTTGCCTTTGGCTCTGCTCAGTACTTTAGCTGTTGGACTCTAGAGATAACCCTGTTTAGGTAAATGGGGCCATAGAAACCTCTCAGCGATTACGGTTTCAGGTTCTCAGGAGGCCAGTATGTCATTGGGTCATATTTGGAAGTTTGTCTTTGAAGTCAGAAGGGCTAGAGACATAATCTTCTTTCAGTAAAGGTTAAATTCTGAAGAAACTCATGCTCTCAGTGAGGGCCAGTATACTGTACCACCATGTATCAACTCAGTCCATCCTTAAATGGATGCATACTGTTACTGAGTTATGGGTGTATTTTTGTGATAAGATCCTCTTTCCTATGTGTCATTTCCTCATTTTAGTGCATGTTTAGTGCACTATACCATGTAATAGTGGGAACCTGTACTCCAAAATTCAGTGCAAAACATTCCTCCTTTAACTTGTAGATTGTGATAATAATAGCCTTTAAACCAGAGTGGGGCAACATTTTTTGAATGAATAGTTATGTTCACCAAAAAATACAGTTTTGGTCAACATGGAACTGTTTGCGAATTTGTCATGAATTTGCCCAAATAGTTTTGGACCAAAAAAAAAAAAAAAAAAGGCTAGATTCCCTCAGGAACTTTGGTACCAGTCGTGAAATGAAGGCGTGGTATGGTGCCCCATCCTTATAATCTTTAGTCCAGTGGTTAGGGCCTTGCCCTTGGGGGGAAGATCTGGTTCAAGTCCCTGTTCCAGAGTAGGAAGTTGAACCTGGGGTGCATAAGGAGACGCATGTTGAACTCCCCACTCTGGACTGGCTTTGAGAGACTCTAGAATAACTCCTAGTCTGTTGGGTAGGGCACTCCCCTGAGGAGGAAGATGTGGGTTCAAGTCCCTGCTCCAGACTGGCACATCTTACCGGAGTGCCCTAACCACCAGGCTAACGGTTATAAGGGGGCTGGTGGCAGCAACTCCTTCTCAGGCTGTTTTGTGAATGTTGCCTTTTAAAAACGCCTAGAAACAAAACTAACCATTTTGTGTGACTTGAAATAGACTTTTTAAAATTTGTTTAAAATCCCAATGAGTTTCAGAATTGGTTAAAAGCAGGGTTTTTTAAAAAATAATAATTTTAAACTGCCAGTGAACCCCTCCTGCCCCCACAAAAAAGTTATTCACACAGCTGTATTCTAAACTCATTGACTTGTAAGAACCACCCTGTATCATTTAGGTGCTCTAAAAAAGCCAGAAACAGACGAGACATGATTAAGTATATGGCAATAATAAGGAAAAATGTTTCTTTAGATGCAACAATAGATTTATGCTGGCTCAATATTACTGTTGTGGAAGACCATGGGAAGAATTCAGATTTTTAAATTAAGACAAATCTTAAGCCTCTGTAGAGCACATGAAAAGCTGTGCAAAACTCAACTACTATTTTGTACTAGTACGTTCATACTATAACTCACAACAGGGCATATTGATATGTTTCACTCCTTATAGTCTGCCTTTTTCTCATTTATTTTCATTTTCATCATCATGATTGTTTTCCTCCCCCTTTCTGTGAATTGCACAGTCCCTTTTTTCGTTTGAAAACAACTACGTTAACAATTATACTCAACTTCATTTTGCTGTTTTTGGCAACTGTAGAATCTATCTATTCTCTGTAGAGATGTTTAATATGTAGCATTATTGCTTTATTCAATCATTTACATTTGATTGATGAGTTTATCTATGCAGGTCTTACAGAAGTCTATTAAATCTGTTTATTTGTGATTCTGATATAATTGTGCATGCTAGTATTAATGCTGTTTTCCAGAAGATTAACCATATTTTATAGAACCTAGATTTCAGTTTTTGAATGGAAAGTGGTGATGATTTCAGTGTTTGATTTATAGATAGAAAATTAAGTTTGATAGGGCACAATCAAGAAGTAAACAGTAAGAAATAAGTGCCAGCTATCTTCTTGTATCCTTTTATTGTTTGAAAATATCCAAGAATAATTTATGCTATTAGATTCTAAATCCATCTCATACTGTATTCTCATAAATGTCCTTGTCTTCCTTTTCTATTGAAAATTGTGAAGAAATACTGAAAGGTCGCTATCTTTGTCTTAATCTGAACTTTATTTTCAATAATTGTATTTTCACTCTCATTGATTGTACTAGGATGTGATGTAGTCTATGTATCCTAAAATCGATACAACATATAAAATAGTATTTATGGAATTATGAACTTAAAAACAAAAAAAATCCATTATTAATGAGAAATGGGTATATGACTATTCAACGTGCTCATTTGCTGTAATGTTTTGGGTTATTTAGAGCTGGTGTGGATTTTGTTGATTACTTGATATGCATTTTTGAGATGTGCAGCAGTCACCCTTAAAACCTTGCCAGTTTTGCATTAGGTATATGGATATACTATATTTCCCTCAGCATAGGTCTGATCCCAAGCCCTCTGAAATGATTGGGAATCTTACTGAAGATTTACTTATCTAAGGGTGCGTCTACACTGTCCTCGGGATCGATCTATCAGAGATTGATTTATCGCGTCTAGTGATAGCGGTCAACTCGCTGCCGTGCGGATGGCCAGGTAAGTCGACCTAAGATACGTCGACTTCAGCTACGCCATTCACGTAGCTGAAGTTGCGTATCTTAGGTCGATCCCCTCCCCCCCCCACCCCAGTGTAGACCAGGCCTAAGGCAAGGTTACTACCTCTTGTCCTTTGTGTTTATGGTTGGGAGGAGTCAAATTAATAGATGAGAGGAGAAGGGAGGAGAATCAGTAGTCTTATGGTTAGCAGGGCCAGCTCCAGGCACCAGCTTTCTAAGCTGGTGGTTGGGGCAGCATCGAGAATGAGGTGGCAGTCTGAGTCCTGCGGCGGCAATTCGGCAGCAGGTCCGCTCTTCCTGCCGCCGAATTGCCGCCGCGGGACTCGGACTTCCGCCCCATTCTGCGGCGGCAATTCGGCGGCAGGTCTGCCGCTCTTCCCTTGCTGCCGCGGACTGGGACTGCCTGCGTCGGGGGCGGGGCTGCAAGCAGACGTAGCGGGGCCCCGCCCCCGACGCAAGCAGACGTAGCGGGGCCCCGCCCTCGACGCAAGCAGATGTAGCGGGGCCCCACCCCCGACGCAAGCACTACGTCTGCCTGCGTCGGGGGCGGGGCCGCGGCAACTGCTTGGGGTGGCAAAATTGTGAGAGCCGCCCCTGATGGTTAGAGCCTAGTCAGCTTGAATTTAAATAGCCAGGTTTGACTAGGCACATTATGATTTTCGTAAGGATGAAGTACTACTAACATACTTATTTGGTCAAGGAGAAATATGTCATTGACTCCAATGGTAGTGGGATTAAATCCACTGCTTCCCCTGCCCTTCTGTATGATCTTTACCTTCAGACCCTCTTAGCCCTGGTCTACACTACGAGTTTAGGTCGAATTTATTAGCGTTATTTCGATTGATCCGTGCACCCGTCCACACGACGAAGCCCTTAACATCGACTTCTAGGGCTCTTAAAATCGATCTCGCCACTCCACCCCCAACGAGGGGATTAGCGCTTAAATCGATATTGCCGAATCGATGTAGGCTTAGTGAGGACGCAATTCGACGGTATTGGCCTCCTGGATCTATCCCACAGTGCAACATTTGACTGCTCTGGACAGCAGTCTGAGCTCCAATGCTCCGCCCAGGTAGACAGGAAAAGCCCCGCGAACTTTTGAATTTCATTTCCTGTTTGGCCAGCGTGGTGAGCTGCAGGTGAGCGCAGATCTCATCAGCAGAGGTGACCATGATGGAGTCCCAGAACCGAAGACGAGCTCCAGCATGGACCGATGGTGAAGTACGCGATCTGATCGCTGTATGGGGAGACGAAACCGTGCTAGCAGAGCTACGGTCCAAAAGAAGAAACGCCAATACATATGCCAAAGTCTCCAAGGGCATGCAGGACAGAGGCTACAACAGGGACGCGCAACAGTGCCGCGTGAAAATTAAGGAGCTCAGGCAAGCCTACCAAAAAACCAGAGATGCAAACAAACGCTCTGGGTCAGAGCCCCAGACATGCCGCTTCTATGATGAGCTGCATGCCATTCTAGGAGGTGCAGCCAGCACTGACCCACCCATGTGGTATGACTCCGTATGTGGATCATCAGAAACCACAGAGGAGCATGATGATGATAATGATGCTGAAAATAGCGCCCAGACACAGCAAGGAAGCGGAGAAGCCCTTTTCCCCGACAGCCAGGAACTCTTTGTCACCCTGGAGCCAGTACCCTACGAACCCACCCAAGGCGTGCTCGATGCAGGAGAAGGGACCTCTGGTGCCTCTGGTGAGTGTACCTCTGTTAATTAATACATGTTTTATAAGCAAGCGTGTTTAATGATCAATTCGCGGCCAGTACAGCTACAGCTACTGGAAAACTCTGTTAACATGTTCGGGGATGGAGCAGAAATCCTCCGGGGACATCTCCAGAAAGATCTCCTGGATGTACTCCCAAAGCCTGTGCAAAAGGTTTCTGGGGAGGGCAGCCTTATCCTGTGCTCCGTGGTAACACACTCTACCACGCCAGGCCAGTAGCACGTAGTCTGGAATCATTGCTTTGCAAAGCATGGCGGCGTATGGTCCCGGTGTTTGCTGGCATTCAAGCAACATCCGTTCTTTATCTGTCTGTGTTATCCTCAGAAGAGTGATATCATTCATGGTCACCTGGTTGAAATAGGGGAATTTTATTAAGGGGGTATTCAGAGGGGCTCCGTCCCTGCTGGGCTGTTTGCCTGTGGCTGAACAGAAATCTTCCCCGCTGTGACCCACGCGGTGGGGGGAGGGGGAACAGTGAACATCTTGGATGTGTGTCTGTGTGTGTGTGTGGGGGGGTTCGATTAGGTTCGCGCTGCACGTTAACCCAAAAACTGCCGCCACTCCCTTTTCAATTGCCAACCAGTTTTAAATTGCCAGCCCAAAGGCTGTTTGTTATGGGAAATGAGGGGGTTGCTGTTTGAAAACATTCCCACGTTATGAAGGTTAAAGAAGCCTATAGACTGTGGCTTACCATGGCTGCCTGCAAGCCGAATTCTGTTGCCCGCCGGACCTGCTTGTGTGATCTCTCACACCAAACCGGCAGACCCTCAATATAACAGGCAAAGTGCAACCTTGGACCAAATGCACATGTGATATGTAATGTTTGGAGCATTGTTCTCTAATATGTGTCTTTTAAACTACTCCTCTCCCGTTTGTTTCCTCCCGCAGCTGCAAATGTTTCAACGCCACCCCCTTCATCACCGTCCCAGAGGCTAGCGAAGATTAGAAGTAAAAAAAAAAGGAATCGAGATGAAATGTTCTCAGAACTCATGGAATCCTCCCACACTGAAGCTGCCCAGCAGAATGCGTGGAGGCAGACACTGTCGGAGTCCAGGAAGGCAGATTTTGATCGCGCGGACAGGTGGCGTGATGAAGAGAGTAGGTGGCGTCAGCGTGCAGAGAGAAGGCAGGATGCAATTCTGAGGCTACTGGAGGATCAAACGGAAATCCTCCGGCTTATGGCTGAGGAAAGGCGTACGGTTCAGGAAAGGCCGCCTGAGCCCAGACCGCCGCTACAGCCCCTGTGTAACCAACAGCCCTCCTTCCCGAGTCCCATAACCTCATCCCCGAGACGCCCAAGAACGCGTTTGGGCGGCCTCCGTGCACCCAACCACTCAAGTCAAGAGAACAGTCCAAGCAAGAAAGGGCTGGCATTCAATAAGTTTTAAAGTGCTGTGTGTCCTTGTCCTTCCCTCATCCCCTCCTCCACCACCCATCCTGGTGCTTCCCTTCCTCCACCAGCTATCCCGGGAGACTGTGGCAGTTAGCCCCATAGTTCCCCCTCTTTGTTTTACGAATTAATAAAGAATGCATGATTTTTAAGCAACAATGACTTTATTTCCTCTGCGAGCGGTGATCGAGGGGGGGAGGGGAGGGCAGGGCGGTTTGGGTAAAGGGAAGTAGAGTGAATGAAGGGGCGGGGCTTTTCATTACTGGGGAAAAACAGAACTTTCACACAGCATCCTGGCCATTCATGAAACTGGTTTTCAAAGCTTCCCTGATGCGCAACGCACCCTGCTGTACTCTTGTAATAGCCCTGGTGTCTGGCTGCGCATAACCAGTGGCCAGGCGATTTGCCTCAACCTCCCACCCCGCCATAAACGTCTCCCCCTTACTCTCACAGATATTGTGGAGCGCACAGCAAGCAGTAATAATAATGGGAATATTGTTTTCGCTGAGATCTAACCTAGTCAATAAACTTCGCCAGCGAGCTTTTAAACGACCAAATGCACATTCCACCACCATTCTGCACTTGCTCAGCCTATAGTTGAAAAGGTCCTGACTACTGTCCAGGCTACCTGTGTATGGCTTCATGAGCCATGGCATTAAGGGGTAGGCTGGGTCCCCAAGGATAACTATAGGCATCTCAACATCCCCAACGGTTATTTTCTGGTCTGGGAAGAAAGTCCCTTGCTGCAGCAGCCGAAACAGACCAGAGTTCCTGAAGATGCGAGCGTCATGTACCTTTCCTGGCCATCCCACGTTGATGTTGGTGAAACGTCCCTTGTGATCCACCAGTGCTTGCAGCACTATTGAAAAGTAACCCTTTCGGTTTATGTACTCGCTGGCTTGGTGGTCCGGTGCCAAGATAGGGATATGGGTTCCATCTATCGCCCCACCACAGTTCGGGAACCCCATTGCTGCAAAGCCATCCAGTATGAGCTGCACATTTCCCAGACTCACAACCCTTGGTACCAGCAGCTTGGTGATCGCCCTGGCTACTTGCATCACAACAGCCCCCACTGTAGATTTTCCCACTCCGAATTGATTCGCGACTGACCGGTAGCTGTCTGGCGTTGCAAGCTTCCACAGGGCTATCGCCAGTCGCTTCTGTACTGTGAGGGCTGCTCTCATCTTGGTGTTCTTGCGCTTCAGGGCAGGGGAAAGCAACTCACAAAGTTCCATGAAAGTGCCCTTACGCATGCGAAAGTTTCGCAGCCACTGGGATTCATCCCAGACCTGCAGCACTATGTGGTCCCACCAGTCTGTGCTTGTTTCCCGGGCCCAGAATCGGCGTTCCACTGTATCAACAAGCCCCATTACCACCATGATGTCCACCTTGCGGGGGGGCCTTTTTTGAGAGAGGTCTGTGTCCATGTTCTCATCACTGTCCTCAGGGTGCTGCTGTTGCCTCCTCGCCTGCTGTAGCTCTAGCAGCTCCTGGTTCTCGTTCTCCATATACTCCTGGACAATGCGCGTGGTGTTCATAACGGCGAGAACAGCCGCGGTGATCTGATCGTGCTCCATGCTTTCCCTGGTATGCTGTTGGCAGGACAGCAGAGTGGCAGCAGAAGCAGCGGGTGGATAACAATGGATAAAGCAATATGGCGCCCATATGAAAAAAGGCGCGAAAGGATTTTTTGCTCCCCCCTCAGTTGCTTTCACGGAGGGAGGGGGGAGCAAGGGTTAGGCTCATTTCCTTCTAGCTGCAGATGGTACAATATGCGGTGAGCAAGGAGGCGCCTTCCCTTCTAGCAGCAGATGGTACAATATGCTTGATATCCATCATCAGCTCCTGGCCCCCTCAAGGATTGAACTCGCAACCCCGGGTTTAGCGGGCCAACGCTCAGACCGCTGAGCTATCCCTCCGCCCGTGTTCCAGGCAGTACTGAATCTCCCTTAAACAAAACGTAAAAAAGAGAATGACCAGAGTCACTCTGGTCACTCCCATTTATGTCCAAGCGCCCCCGGCCAGCCACACCATAGGCCGCCAGCCAGGAGCACACGAATACCAATCATATTGTACAATCTGCTGCGAGAAGGAAAGGAGCTTCTGCTGTGTGGTCCCGCGACCACGACCATTTATAGCATATTGCACCATCTGCAGCTAGAAGGCAAGGCGCTCCTGCTGTGTAGTCCCGCGACTACCAGCCTCAGGCGGAATGGCCCCCTCAAGGATTGAACTCGCAACCCCGGGTTTAGCGGGCCAACGCTCAGAACGCTGAGCTATCCCTCTGCCCGTATTATAGTGTGACTGAATCCCCACTAGACCTAATGTCCAGGCGTACGCTGGAGATGTACGGTAATTGTGAGCTGAGCAGGCTTCCGTAGCAAACACGGAAACCCCGGAAAAAAGGCGCGAGAAATATTGCTTTCACGGAGGGAGGGATGACATGTACCCAGAACCACCAGCGACAATGTTTTCTGCCCCATCAGGCTTTGGGATCGCAACCCAGAATCCCAATGGGCGGCGGAGACTGCGGGAAGTGTGGGATAGCTACCCGCAATGCAATGCTCCGAAAGTCGATGCTAGCCCCGCTACTGTGGACACAGTCAATCGACCTCATGGTCTTAACGCTTGTGTGTGGGGACACACACAATCGATTCCATAAATTCGGGTTTTAAAATATCGACTTCTATAAATTCGACCTAATTCTGTAGTTTAGACGTACCCTTAGAGACTGTTGGTACTTTAGTTGTTCACCACTCATGGCAGAAAAACACACGGGGCCATATCCAGCCCACTTTGTGGTGCTCCTCTAAAACACTGGCGCCTTGCAAACATTATTGGCTGAAATTGTGGTGTCTGAGGAAACATCTTCCCTTGGCAGGATTGCCTCTTGGAATGTCAAATTCTCCCTTGGGGTGAGCTCCGTTTTTTGGCGGATTGTCAGATAGCCTAATGTGTGAAATGTAGTATCAAACAAATTAAAATGTACACATTAATCTCATACACAACCAGAATGTATTAAACAAAGACAACTCGTGTTGGGCAGTAAAATGTCAAGGGTGAAATCCTGACCTTATTGAAGTCAATGACACGACTCCTATTGATTTTGATAGGACCAAGTTTTCACCATAATTGTTTCGATTTGTCCGGGATATATAATAAATTTTGAAATATGTAATATGTTAGTTTTTTACTCTCTCCATTACTCACAATTTTGCATATATTTACTGAGGGGCAGATGGCTCCTTTCTTTCAGTAAAAATGGCAGGAGGTTATCAGAGGTGAGGACAATTTTGTAAGTTTCCCTTGCAGAGTTTCTCCATATTCCCTCATGTTTGGCCCCTTCCCTGCCCCTGAAAATGAGCAGATATACCTTCTTCCCCTCGAACTCACTGATAGTAAGAAATTCAGGTTTCTATCTTGCGAACGCATACAGATATGCTGAATATTGGTAGCCTCATTCGAGTCAAAAGGTTGCTCGATTCTAATATTCTAGTCTGTGTTTTATTTAGGGTGTGTGTGTGTGTGTGTGTGATTCTAATATTCTAGTCTGTGTTTTATTTAGGGTGTGTGTGTGTGCGTGCGTGCGTGCGTGTGTGATGACCGCTATCTTGGCCAATACTAGGAATTGAAGCAGGGACTTCCAGTGCTAAAAGCAACTCACACCCTCAGCAGATCATGCAGAAAGGGAGATCTGTAATACATATTCACCAGCAGGCTACATATACATACATATATTTACATATACATACTCCTGCAGGAGACTATTCCTAATTGCATGGTGACTATTTCAGTTCATAGTTGGTCTGAGCACAGTTCAGGCACATATACTGTCTTCCCACTGATGTTCTTTGTTCAGGTGGTTTTTGTTTTCCTCCTATCAGTGGAGTTAATATAGCTCCCATTCATTTGCATGAGTTTTTGGGTCATCTGCTTTTTGTGTATGAAAAGTCCTTGTTATTTTTCCTAACTAGTCTATGCAAGATCTTCTGTTGTTGCCCTCTGTATCTCACGCTTGTTATTCTTTGATACTTTGACTTTCTTTGTACAAAAATGTGTTGGCGGGCTAATTTTTATGTGTGCGTTTTCCAGGGATAAAAAGTAACTTTTGTCTGTCCTTAGTACTCTTGAATCAAAAAGTGTCTCATAGTCTCTATAAAATGATAGATTGCATGCATTCATCATCTCTAGTAACTCATTTACCGCCTGATGTTTTTTTGTTATAGAGGATCTCAATCAAAAGTCTTTTTGTTCTCTCTGTAGGTTGAAATCCAGTGCAGCAGGTCAGCCTCTTAAGAAAAGCTTTGTGCTCATCAGATTGGAGGCTGTTAGCTTTGCAGTTTACTATTTCAGTTTTATTTTCTGGAATCATCCTTTGTGGGATTAATGTTGATCCATCTCCTTTCCTCAGGCATTTTCTCTTCAAAAATCATTCACTGCTTGCTTTAGCTGGTCTATTGCTATGTGGGGTGTGACTTTGATCCCCTCTCTTTCTTAACCTGTTTTTGATGTCAGGAAAAAAAGTTAATGAGTGTCATCTCTTTTTCTGATCCTCTCTACCATTCACACGTCGAAGTCATGTTTGGAAGAAGCACATGAGCCCCCTTATAGACAACTTTTCCTTTCAAAACTACTCTGGATCATTCTCCATGGACTGTATTTTCTGATGCCCTCTGTGATACTTTTCTTAGAGACTTGCCTACCTTGAAGTCTTTTGTCATTTGCTTCTGTCATGTTGCAATTTAATTGCCAGGCTTTAAGTAAATTCCATGTTTTCTTGCCTGATGCCCTTTCTTGCTACTTACTTCCTCAGTCTGTCAATAATCATCTTACATTATTATTCCAGTCTTGATGTTTTGATCTTTCTAAACCCCATCCTTGCTTCTGTCCTAAGTCCGATTTTGGAGGTTATGTGCTGCTTAGGATTAGTATTCATGGCCTGTAATAATTCACTTTTGCCCATCACTGATAATGAGGGTGCAAATATTTGGATGAGATTCAGACTTAGGTTAATCTTCAACTGGGAAATAGAGCTTGACGTTCAGTAACTTTAGAGAATACACGTCTGTAATTAAAATACTGCCTGTGGCCTACATTTTCAAAAGTGGCTAATAATTTGGGATGCCTCAATTTCTGGGTGCCCAACGTGAAGTCCCTTAAAGGGGCCTGATTGTCAGAGAGCAGGCCTCTTCTGCGTGTCTCATGTTGGGCACCCAAAGACTGAGGCTTGCAAAATCTCTAGTCGCTTTTAAACATTTAGGCCTATGTTATTAATGCAACTGCAACTATTGTTGAATTTCTTTTGACTTAGAAAACTTTAATTCTAAAAAAGGATGGTTTGAATTTGAATGGTGAACAAATTACCAATAAACAATGGCATCCCTCTGACATCTGCACTATAATAAAACGAATTATATTTGACATCAGACACCCAAACCCAGCCTTTGTCAGTAATGTGCAGGAATAAATATTGTTTGATATTAAGTGTGAGGTTTTGGGTTATTGGTACCAGTATAAATATGTTTGGAGAAAGTTGTAGATATTTTGTGACAGCTGGAAAGATTCCTGCTTCATATACAGGTAATTGCATGGAGAATAAGACTTGCATTCTAAAAATTGATGATGTGAAAAGTAGTGAAGGTCAGGGAATATTGTTTTTGCTATTAAGAGGATAAATGAGCAGTCTGCATTTTTGCAGTTTTTCACAGGGATTTATAAATAATATACCGGAAAGGGGGCAATCCCTCTTTTTGAACAATCTCTGTATGTTCCTCAATTGAGATTGTGGTTCAGGGACTTTGTTAGTAAGAAATAATGATGCTGAATATGCAAAATGTTTTTCAAAAGTGTAATATATTCTTTGTATTTTGTAGATCATAGAGACCATAAACAGGAAAACAAATGGGGTCCTATTTGCTTATTTCACTCTGAGATAAAATGAGCCCCAAATTAAATTCAGCATTGTTTAATTAGCAATTTAATATGAGGTAATTTGCATGCTAAGAATGTATCATCAATTTCTGTTTTAAGTGAAGCAAATGGAACGTGTGTGCAAGATGCTGTCTGGATAGCCTTGGAGGCTGAAGTTCTTTGTGTGCCCACAGGACAGCTGTAGCATAGGTAAAGAGAGTGTAAGCTTCCCTCTCTGTTCTGGCTCTCTGCTTCAATCCTGATTGGGGAAGGACTAGCCTGAAGGGCTAAGAACATAAATCGGTTTCCATGTCCGTGAATATACATTCATTCTTTGGTAGAACTGGTTGAAAAATGAAAACCCATTTTTGTGAAAAATGTCAAAATTACCAAGTTATTTTTATTTCAAGGGATTGGAAATTTCTCATTTTTTAAACTTTTCCACAAAATGTTTACTAAAAACATAAAAATGGTTATCAGCATTTTTCAAGTACCAAAACCACAGTTTTTGGTAAATACAAGTCTTGATGACCATTTTGAGAATGTTTTCAATGAAAACATTATAAAATATTGAAAGGGCACACTCTTTTGAAAAAATGAAAACTTTCTATACTGTTTTGTATAAAACATGTTTTATTAAAAAAGGCCATTTTTCTATTAAAAGACTTTTTGTTGAAAAAATGTTGAGCAGCTCTAGTCTGGCCTTTCTGTTTGGAGTGCAAACGAGGGCTAATTGGTAACAATTATGAGGGAGAGTTAATGTGTGATGTAAACATCAAGAATTCAACTTACACTGCCACTGATCTTATGTTGCCTGTCTAACTGCTGTCATATGGTCTCAACTTTGGGTCACTACCAGTAAGACTTGGATTCACATCAGTCACCTACATCTGAAAGGTATAATTATCAGAAACCATCTAGTCCCCCAGTTATCCCCGAAATGAACTAATACATCTCCCAAAAGACTAAGAACAATAACTAGTGATCCAGAAGTTTGGGTAGCACTGTAAGGCCTTGTCTACATTACCCACCGGAGCGATCTATTTTTCGGGGATCGATTTTTCGCGTCTAGTGTAGATGCGATAAATCAATCCACGATCGCTCTGCCGTCGACTCCGGCAATCCACCCCCGGCGAGAGGAAGAAGCGGAGTCGACGGGGGAGCGGGGGCAGTCGACCCTGCGGCGTCCTCACAGTGCGGTAAGTTGATCGAGGTACGTCGACTTCAGCTACGTTAGTCACGTAATCAGGTAATCAGGGAAAGTCAGATTACTCTGCATGTAAAATATTTGGTATTTTTAACTATGCTGAACTTTTCAAACTCTATCTATGTTTAATAACTACAGTATTTAACTATGTGTTCAAGTTCCAAAGATTGTGTTTATCACGAAATATTTATTAAAGAGCAAACCTTATTGGATTCCGCAGTTGGAAACTTGAAGAAATGGCCTTCATCAGAATAGTTGTAATGTGCCCCAGTTTGGTTTTCTAGTGCCCCCTTCACTGTGCAAATACACACCTCAGCCAAGGAATGTGTGCTACTGTACTTTGGAAACCATGCCTTCAGTAGGTGTGCAGTGCCTCTCCATTCATCTGAGTAAACCTGGGCAGGAATCTGCATAATTTGGGGAATACTGACACAAGGGCTATCTTTGATAAGTTATTGGATGGTTCTCCCTTTCCCGTAGCCATTCTGGGCTTTATTGCTTGAGCAGACCAGGCACTTTGTGGACCTGAAACTAGCAACACCACCATCAGATGCACCAAAAAGACACTGGCAGAAAGAATGGACTATAATTACAGCTGTAGTCTGCAGTTCATAAATGTACTTAAACACGTGCCTAATTTTAAGGATGTGTGTACTCTTCAATGAGAATATTTATGTGCTTAAAGTTAGACACATGGTTAAGAATCTTGCTGAATTGGTGACACGATGAGTGATGAGCTGTTTATTGTCTCAGTCCAATGCCAGAATGGTTTTAACTTCCCCTGGTAGTATAGAGTACCTTGAACCATTTTAGAACAGAACATGGGTCTTTCAAGAAGTGATTCAGGTTCCTCTGGGAATAAGCAGCTATTGAGACTTATGCATGTGTGGACCTTTATTAGTTATTATCACTATGGTGAAATCCATAAAGCTGGTGATGGAGCCTGTGACAAGATGAAAACCCTTGACATAAAAAGCTCCTTTTCCCCCTGCTTTTCTCATTTCATACAGTAATAAGGTAATTTCCCAGCATGTAGAAACATTTGCATTTTTTGTGCAGTAATGATCAGAGTCCATTTGTTTGAAAATACCATTTTCAGCTCAGAGAGGAATACAGTCTTTACTGTCTTGGGTGTTGGGAGTCTGCTGTCCTTTTGCTGAGTAAATCTGTGTCCACCAAGTGAAGTATAGATCCGGTAAACTGTAGATTATAGAGATTTTTGGAAGAGTAATTTAATTCTGGTTATTACATTTCAGTTACATGGGTGAAGTCTCACTGCTATTTTTTGTCCTTCATAGAATTAGTATTTTGATTATGGATGAAAAGGAAAAGTTGTAATTGTTCTAGCCAGAGAATCAGAAATACAAAAGGGAGCTGCTGCATTGTAGATGAGTCGAATCAATAAGAAAATTTTATTGTCTATTGTTATCATTTATTTATTTTATTTTAGCACCTAAAGGTCCAAGCCTCCTTTTGCTAGGCCTTGTACAAACATATGACATTATAGGCAGTCCCTGCCTCAAAGAGTTGCAGGTTAATTGTAATATGAGAGACAAGTGGATAGATCAAACAGGGGAAGCACAAGGTAAAAAGGAGACTCTTGTGATCGTGAGATAAAAAGTGGTCACAGCACATCAGTTCCCTATTCACTATTGAGTTTTTTGGAAACATCATGCAGCGGAGACTGTTATAATTAATTCCAACCTGATACTTGTATGTTCAAATAATGGGAAAAGCAGATAATTTGACTATATCATATACCAGCAAAAAGTCAAGGAGAAAGGTAGAGCATCACAGGATAGACTAGGTAACTGAGTTACTGAAGTATTCAGTGCTTCTTACAAGTGCATCTGCAGAGGAAATCACTGACCATATGCTATTTCCGTGGTTGTAAATTCTAATTTCCCAGAGTGACTTCTGTAAAACTGAGGTTTTAATTAACAGTGCTTTCTGCGTGCATGTGTGTGCTCTCATGTGTCAGTCCTTGTTGTGTCAAGTATGTCTTGGAAATGTGACAGAAAATGAAATGTTTTATAAGATATAAAAGCATAATAAAAAAAATTAAGAAACAAATGATATGAATAATTTCATATGAACCAGTTACTGTGCTATACGGGAATGGAACAATGTTTCTATGAAGCACCATTGTCAAAGTGACATACATACCTGAGGTCTGGGGAAGCACTTAGGGGGCAAACCCCCCATTATCTCAAGTACGTTATTCAGCATCCAGGTAGTTCATAGGTATGTGCCTTTCTCTGTCTCAGATCAAGTGTCAGTTCTCGTGTTCTCGTGTTGGTTCTCATACATTAAGAATACAAAAAGTCATATTTGTCATCTTTCAATATATACAGATTCTGTCTCAGAACATTAATGCAAACCTACATGGTGGTATTATTTTTTTAAAGCACGTAGGAATAATCCCAATAGTTAATAGTATATATTTAGAAAAGAAAGATCCTGCCTGTCTATCCGCTTTGCTCTATTGTTGTGACGCTGTGCTCATCAACTAACACTGTAAAGTACTTTAACATCTGTCAGATTGTTGTAATCTGATGAGCTATACTGGGAACAAACCTGAGTTGATGAAACAATCATTGAGCCTTGGGTGCACTCAAAACTGATGAGTAAAAATCTAGCCAGTCTCTGGAACATGTGGAATGCTAGCTCTGTGGTGCACATTCTAATCTTGTTTCCTGGAGCTTTACCCCCATCACCACCACTTATACTAATGGGAGTTGAGCGTCTGACTCCCCCATATAAAAATATAAGAATGTATCCCCTTTTACTCTTGGTACACTAATGGCTGTGGAGCCACTTAGATATTCACTGAAAAGTAGACTTTTGTGCCTTTCTTTTTATTGATATTTCAAGAGCCTCAAAGAATAACTCTGGTCCTCTTACCATAGATATCAGTAATGTAGTGACTACTTAATGCACAGACATGATTCATTTAAATGTATGCATGTTAATTTTCAGGCTTCCAAACTAGACGCCATAAAGTGAACCAGCCGTCCACTGAGATGTAACTGAATTTCAAGATATTTGCTCTTACTGCTTGTCAAACCTCCCTGTAGACAGCACATAGGACATACCCAAACAAAAAGCAGTCGCTCCTTTCTACATAGCTGAGATATGTCAGATATAGTAGTGCACTCAGAACACAATATGCCATACATTCCACCTATGATAAATTTAGTTTTTAAAATGTTTCCGTTTAACAGGTGTACATCTTATATTGGAAGGATTTGTACAAACAGATCAATATGTATATTGAGTGTACCAGATTATGGACTTGGTCTTGAAGTCTTTTGGGAGTTTTGCTTGAATATGCAAAGAAGGACCATGATGACCTGTCAGCAAGAGAGAAAGAGTATTAAAAGTAAACTGAAGTATTTGGAATGATTTGAACCAAAATCTGTCTAATAATGACTCAATGAAATTCAAGAATGGCTTTGACACTTTACATTAGTATCAAGTAATTATCTCCAATTAGGTTGAAATGAGGGTCAAGACTGATTCTAACTAATAGAGCTGGAGTGCTACTTGCTTTATTGAACATGCAAAGTTGCATTTGAAAGAGATGAAGGGGAAAAAAATCCTCCAATGCAAATTGCAAAGTGACTTTTTTGCAAGATAGATCATGAGTTGTTTTTAGAAGATGTTAAAGGGCTTAAATTGTTTGAAATTAACCCTTCATATGTTGAATTGACAAAGGTATCTCAAATTGATCCAGTGACAACTTGTGCACTCGAACTTGCTATCTCATATATAAGTTCCTGAGAATTTAAGATTTAAGCTCCTTCGGTTGGTGTTATTATAAAACAGTGATCTCTAAACAAGACATCAGATTTATAATTCTGGTGCGTTATCAAACCCATCAGAATGTTGAAAAAGAAAAATGATAACTGGGAGTCCAATTCTAATCTGATTTACACTGGTGTAAAATAAGAAATAACTGAGGTCAGAGTCACACCACTATAAAACTAATGTAAAACAGCTCAAAATCAGACCCTAGGAGTACGTATTAATTGTTTAAAAACTAATATGCCACTGTTTTGAAAATGTTTATCATTTTTAATAATAGAAGTTCTAAACCAAATTATTTCTGCTAATGAGGAATTTCCTAGTGACCTCTATTAGTGGATATTGTAATTGAATTTAAATATTGTATTTCATATCTGAATACTGACAATTGGAATGACAATGTGATATGGTGGCTGGAAGGCAACCTCTCTGAGAAGCACAAAATACCGAAAAATCCACTACATTCAATAAAAATACTTGAAATTAACATCCATAAACCCTTACCTCTGTGCCTAAAGGAAACATATTGGTGAGCTGTTTACCACCTCTTTGGTTCTGAGCGGTCTCTTTAAATTAGTGTTTGTTTAAATATGGATTATGGTTAATCAGTTTTTTCATAATGGACTCAGTGAATCCAAATATAACAATATATCCATTGTTATTTACATTCTTTTTTTTTTTTTTTTTAGCAATCAAAGAGTTTTAAACACAAATTATGCATCAGAATAATTCATAGAACACAATTTAGTTCAGGGCTATTTATTTGCCCACAAGCCCTCTTCCAAAATAGCAGTAATAGAATTATGGATATTACAGTTGGTTTAAGCCTCTTTCAGATTGACTACCAGATACCTTTTTCTGAAAGCCCTGCCCTATAGAGATCTGCTGCTTTGCTTCTCAGATAGTTTTACATTGTAAACATTTTAGCTCTTATCAGTGCTGTTGGAAAGGGAACAGGCTGCTACTCTGTCTACACTGTAAATTGTATTCTGAAAATGGAAGTATTTGGAATACACACATTCTGAATAAATATTCTAAACAGTACAGTGACATGAGGCAAAAATACAAATGTCAAACTCAGACCTGCCAAGTGCTGAACTCCAGTGGAACTCCAGTCCTCAGCACCTCCTGGGAAACTCTCAGCACCTACTCAGATCGGACCCTCCTCTGGTGTTCTGTAATAACATGCGGAGAACTATTAGTGGGATGTCATTGGTACACGCATGCAGAAGGCCCTTACCAAGAAGAAACATTCCCAGTGTGTTTGTAGTGGTTGTTCTAGTCCTGGATGTGGAAACGAAAGGTGTCAGTCTTTATTTTTTTATTAAGACCTTAATTCACACTTGTGGTGTAATGTCTCCTCAGTGAAGATTGGTCTGCACACAATTTCTGTACCAATTTAACTATATTGGTTAGAGATGTGATTTTTCTACTGAAATAGTTAGAATAATAGAACCATAGGTTAGAAGGGATTGCAAGGGTCATTTATTCTAACCCCCTGCAGGATTTGTTGTTTCTAAACCATCTAAAACAGATGGCTTTCCAGACTCCTTTTGAAACCTTCAGTGAAGGAGCTTCCACAACCTCCCGAGGCAGTCTGTTCCAGTGTCCTACTGTTCTTACAGTTACGGAGTTTTTCCTGAGATTTAATCTAAATCTGTGCTGTAGTTTGAACCCAGTGCCCTACCCTCTGTGGCAAGAGAGAACAAGTTTTCTCCATGTTTTGTATGGCAGCCTTTCAAGTACTTAAAGACTGCTATTGTGTCCCCCCTTCATCTCCTCTTTTCCAAACTAACAGTTCTTTCAGCCTTTGCTCATGGGGCTTGCATTCCATCCCTTTGATCATCTTTGTCGCTCCGCTCTGGATCCTTTCCGGCTTCTCTACATCCTTTACATACATTGGTGACCAAAACTGGACACAATACTCCAGCTGAGGCCTAACCAGCGCTGAGTAGAGCATTTCTATCACCTCCTGTGACCTGCATGCTATGCCTATGTTAATGCATTTGCTTTTTTTGCAACAGCATTGCATTGCTGACTCATGTTGATCCACCACAACTCCCAGATCCTTCTCAGCAGTGCTGCTGCCTAGCCAGTTTTCCCTCATTCTGTATCTGTGCATTTGATTTTTCTTCCCTAAGGGTAGCACCTCACATGTGTCTTTGTTGAATTTCATTTTGTTGTCTAGAGCCCAGATCTCCAATTGATCAAGATCCCTCTGGATTTTAAATTCTGAGTTAAATTGGTGCAACCTCCTAGGGTACATGCAGATACTGTATACTGTTGTAATGGTGTCTTACCAGTAGAACTTATTACCCTTCCCTTATGAGAATAAGCTTATCCCATCTCATTTCTTTCCTGCTCCTGCATAATGATACTATGCCCTAATAGTACTATGTTACATGCATAGCGGTCTCTGATGGTGCATTGTATCCTCTAGTCATTTGGCCCGCCTTGCATTCATAATGATACCATTGTCCCCGCTGAGGCACTGCTTTGAAAGACATAACAGCTTTTCTCCTGCCCTTGACCAGTGCACTGACTGTTATCTCCAGCCTTCCTGAGGACAGCATTTTGCTTCCCTCAGGAATGCCAGCAAGTAATTTCCTCTGATAACAGCCAAAAACCCAATTAAGCTTAGATTAAAGAAAAGAAGGATTTATTAGTTTTTTACAGGATGAGAGAAAACAGAAAATAAAAAATCGGTGATATTAAACCACCTCAAGTGGAAACACATGAATGTCCCATTGCTAGCATTACTCTCCGGTTTACAGAATAATTGGTAGATTTTAGCTGGTTTACTACATAGCAGTAAAATCTTGGCTCTCCCACAGCCCAAAGCCATAGCTGTCTTTTTCTGTCAGCTGTGAGGAGTGTGACATGTCTTCTTAGAAAGGCTGTGTATGTGCCCAGGACACCCCCAACACCAGTGGCTGGGCCTTCTGACTTTGATGTGGAGGTGTCAGTAGTAACAAAACAGGTTTATTTACCCAGTGTGCCAAAACATGTACTGGCTTTTGAGCAAGACATTCCCTCTTTGGGAGCTGGACCAAATATAACATATTATAACTTCCATGTGTTAAGAATGAAGCGATAGAGTCTGCAAGCTGGAGGAACATGACCGGAAGACTCCCTCTGTTGAATATTACTCATGTGACTTAACAACATAGGAGACATGCACAGAGCAGTCCAGGAAAAACAGAAATGACAGAGCCTTGTTTGTGCCTTAAGTGAGGTCTGACAGCATGAGAAGTATTCAGATTCGGTTTATTTGCATCTCCCTGGTACACAGTGTATTGGCATGATTATTTTGCATCCTCCATTATAATTTATTTCCCATTTTACATGGGACTCATCCATTGTGCTTTGATCACCTATTTAAACAGAACATTTGGACCTTCCAGACATGAAACACTAGAAATCAAATTATTTGCATATCTCTAATTAACCCTCTCTTTGTCTAAGTAAAGATTGCTTTTAGCAACTGTCAGGTTACTTGACCAGTTGAATTAATAGCTTCCTGCATGTATTTCAATTACCTGCTCTTTTGTATTGCTAATGAGGCTAGGCAATACCTTCTTGAAAGCAATCTCAGTTTAGCAGTTTCATCCAGTTTCACACAGGTATAGCATCCCAGCCATGTAGTTAACAGTGCAGTTTGAGGTCTAGAGATGGACAGAAAATTAAAAATCAGCACTACAAGTACATCAGGTAAAATTAAAACTGGACTGCTGTGTTATGACTTCTGAAGCACTTTTCATCTCGAAGGCTCCCAAACTGCCTACAAACATCCATCCATCACAGCCACGGTACCACCTCTGTAATGGGAGGGCAGCAACCAGATAGCACACTGCTGAGAAGACGGGGAGAGTGGAGGGTTTGACCAAGGGTACAGATCAAACTCCTGCTCTTGTGAAAATTGGCAAGGTACCTTTGTTGTCCACAACAGACAGGAGCTGGGATTTTAAAACCTCATCTGAAAGAACCCCACGTAGTAAACTGCATGAAACTCAGAATGACAAAAGGCTGAATTTTACCTTACCAGGTTTGACCTTGTTGTTCCAGGGATTCTTGGTACTTTGTACTTGGTACTTTGTAACTTCTAAACCATTCCCTCCACCTTACACGGCACCTTTCTTCTAAGGATCTCAGAATGCTTTTCACGTAGGTAGATATTATTATGCCCATTTTACATCTGAGGAAAGTGAAGGAGAGAGAGCTTTTGTCTAACAATGACAAGGTCCTTGCAGGTCAGAGTTTGTGCACAAATCTCATCTATTAAAAATTATCTTAATTCTGATAATAATGGCTACATTCTCTATCGCTGTCTATTTAGGCATTTATGCCACACTCATCACTGTGGTATCTGAGTGCCTGAACATAAACACCTATTTAAATAGTATTCATAATATGGGCAAAATCCTTCCAAATGCCATGTTTACATGGATGGAATAAATATTCTGAAATCTCAATATTCAGAATACTTGAACTGCAAAGCAGTGCTCCAAGTGACAGCTGCAAAATCAGTGGGAAGAAGCTACAGTAGGGAGGTTTGGAAATGGGGCTTGGGTGTTTAAGAAGGTGTTTTATAGCAAGAGAGAGGAAACATGATTATAAACAATTGAACACCTGCTAAGTGTGGTGTTCAGTTTTGGTCACATTACTACAGGAAGCACATTGTAGCTCTTGAACCAGGAAGGGCAACCAGAGAGATCCTAGTATCAAATGGTAAGCAGCATAAGGGAATGCCAGAAACACACATTTGCAAGTCAAGAGGACATTGAAGGGGATCTAATTATAAGACATAGTCTTAATCGCTGTAGTTAATGACAATTCATGCTACTATTTTTTAAGTATTCTGGATGATATAGCTGAGGTCATCAAATTAAGGACCAGCAAATCCAGAGCACGCTTTAGAAAGCATGGAGTAATCCTAGCCCCATTACAGTTAATGGAAGTTTCATCACTGGCTTCACTAGGGGTTGATTTCATCCTATGTGTATAGAAACCAAGGCTCTGATCCAACAAATGGCTCCAATGGGATTAATCATGTACTTAAAGTTATGCATGTATTTAAATGCTTTGCTGGATCAAGATCAAGGCAGTATGTTCTAGCTGCAAGGGCAGGGGGCAGGGAGCCAAGATGTTTACCAAATCTCCCACTGGCTTGCAGTATGACTTTTGATAAGTCACGTGTTAACTATTTATGCTTCTCTGTTCCTCTATGTCCTTCATTCTCCCCAAATCTATGGATGAAAGGTGCTTTGTAAGTGCAGTGACTAGCTATTTTTAGGGGGAAAAAATGAAGTACAAATGCTTGAAGGAGCAGACTGGGCTTGGTGAATGAAATTGCCTGTTTTCATTCCAGTTGTGCATATTTATAGTTGCTAGTCATACCGGCATATTGACAAATCGATGTCCAGTAGCCTTTTGATGACATTTGTTGTGTTAATCAATAGCATGTAACAGGAGCACCACGTGAAGGTTATAGTCTTGCCCTCTTGATTATCTTTCAGGAGTTCTCAAGGTGAATAACATTGCACTAATCTGGACTCGGTTATTTGAACATTGCTAATCACCTCTCTTGCCATACGAAAGGAGATGTATGCACTTTAGAAAAGCTGAAGCAATATGGTATTAATTCATGGTCTGTAAAACTAAATCATGCTTTTAGTCTTCCATTTCAGTCTCATTTTCATGAAAGATACAGAACTTCTGCTGTTGTGTTTCACTTTGTGATATATTTGGTTGTTTTTCAAAGTGACTGGAGATTTATAATTCCTTATTAGTAACTCAGGATTCGAAGGGGAATAACACAGTACTTATTTACTTTTCTAGGTCAGCCTCGTGATGAAGAAGTTTAATGAATTTCTGCTAAACAGGAATTGAAGTAGAATTAACATCTTGGAAAGCATGTGTCCAATAAGGTTATTTATCCTATTTTCTACTGCATAGATTTTTTTTTCCTTGTGAAATAGTGTTTAGGCTGCATTTTATAAGTAATTAGGAAAGAATATGAGACTCATACATAGCAGGTAATTTTAGGTCACTGCATTGATGTGATTTTGCTCTGAAATTATATAATGTCAGTAAGCCATAATTATGTATCTGTGTGCAGAGAGGTAAGAGCTCAGTTTCAAATGTGCTGAGTCAGTGTTTGTGACTCCTGTTAAGAGCTAAACTATTGCTGAAGTGTTGCCTTTCAAATATTGCTTGGATCAATACAGTGGGTACTTCTCTGAGAGCAGTGCATTCAAATCTAGATTCTAGAAAAACAGGGACATATCAGTGCTGCCCTATAGGTGTGAGTGGAATATTGTATTTCATATCTTCACTGAAGATGTGCTCTTGGACTTACTTGAAATTACAGAATTAGTGATGGAAATAAGGATGAGGTGGATGTAAAGCAAGCAATATATACAAATTTTCTATAACCGCACCCATAATATTCACGAGACCACAGTAGGTAACAATGTTAGTTCTTTGTTGAAAAGAAGAACTTGATACATTCAGCTACATGTGTGAACCAAATATTTTCATAACACTTCCATTACTCTCGCTCATGATAAAAATATTTTTGGATGTCCCAAACATTTGACAGAATATTGCTTAGTACATGGAAATTTGTCATTGAAAATAATATTTAATGACAAATTGCCATGGCTTCAGCAATATATAATACATTTATATATAATATATTAATGTAGCTTAAACCGTGGAGATTTGTCCTTTTGTATATTTAGGCTTGGCAGAATTCAGTTTTTATAATATCAGTGTTTATCTTTAAGCATTTTTTCCAATTTACATTTTCACAGTTGTGCAAAATTATGGGTTTTAAGCTTTTTTATCAATTCTGAAATTTTCACAGTTGCAAGAAATTATGGGGACTCAGTTATTTTATGACAATAGATATTGGGATTCAAATAGTTAAACTTTATAACTGTTAAAACACAAGTTGTCCACATTAGATGTCAAAATATACAAAGTAAATAACCTTAAATCAAACTCTAATAAGTTCTCAAGCAACATTTTTCTTAGTTTACCTATCTGTAAGTTTCTGTTATCATCTATGGAAATATTTTTGGTGTGTGTGTGTGGTGAAATCAAAATTTACTGTTAAAAATCTGATCCTTCCAAGCCTGTATAACAAACAATAGAATTATATATATTACAAAAATGAAAACAGGCAAAATTGTAAAGAAAGAATCTTTTGTGGAAATTGTAATACCATGGTGGTTAGGTTAGTAACTGTGGTGCTGATCTCGCCCTGCTGTGGAAGAGAGCTAATGCCTAGGTCTCCAAGCTGCCTTATCCATGGAAAAGCCTGTCACGAGCAGGATGAGGGTGGTCAGACCTAGTGGTCGGAGCAGGAGTCGGCAGTCAGGCTGAGTCAAGTTCTGAGAGGTCAGAGACTGAGACAAGCCAGAGGGTGAATCGAGAGTCAGGCATCAGGAGGCAGGCAGGGTCAGGTTACCAGGAGATCGGGGTGGGGCACCAGGTTACAGATAGCAATCAAATAGCGAAGTTGAGGACAAACCAGGGTCGGGAGGTAGAGTCTAGGGTCTATCAGAAGCAGGGTCTGGAGCAGAGACAGGGAGGTAGTCTGTATTGTTGCTCAGACAACTCTCCTTTGTGGCTCCCAGTTTAAGTACTGGTCTTGACCAATTGAGGGCTGTGAGGGGTCGCCACTCAGGTCCTGCTGTGCGGTACTTCCTGTCGAGCCCAACCTTACACGGTGCCCTCATAGGAGCCCTACCTAAGCCTCCCATGGCTATGTGGAGGTGTCAGCAGCCCAAAACCCTCATGGTCCCAGGTTCCAGCTCTGCAGGCTCTAACAAGGACTCAGGGACAGCTCCAAACATCTACACATCCTATGGGATTGCAGGAGGCCAGGGTCATCCATATAGAGGTCCTGTACCTTTGTGCTGATTCTGGACCCCTGGTGCTCTCTCCCACTTCCTGCCAGCATGGTTCTAGAGCTTCCCCTGGCCGCAGCTGCACCCTGGACTTTCTCCCAACTACAATGGTGAATTTAAGAGCAAAAGTAACATACCCTTTATTAGTTTTCCTGCTGATCCATGGCAGGTCCATTAGAGAGATGATGCATATTTTGTCCAGCAATGTCCGTAGATTTTCAGCTCCTCTCCCATGTCTGGATCTTGTCCTCAGCATGGATTCCCAGACCCACTGGGGAACAAACCAGGCCATGCAATGGAGAAATGCTGTTAAAAATGTCTATATGGATGAGTATCAAGAAAATGCTGTCCCATCCTTTACCACCAGTGGCTATACTAAGCTCTGGATACTGTAGATACCAAAAAGATCTAAGCCCCATCATCTATATGGGCAATCAGAGATGGGCCAGTATAGCTTCACCAACATAAATTCCACCTGTTGTCTCATGTAGAGGCCCCAGTCTGGGGAAATCCCATGCTAAAATGTGGGAGGGGAATGATAATCTTAAAAAAAATGGCTGGAATTCAGCATACAGTAACTCCTCACTTAATGTTGTAGTTATGTTCCTGAAAAATGCACCTTTATGTGAAACAATGTTAAGCAAATCCAATTTCCCCATAAGAATTAATGTAAATAGGGGAGGTTAGGTTCCAGGGAAAAAATTTTCGTCGGACAAAAGACATTATATACATAGACGGTATAAGTTTTAAACAATTTTAAACAAACAGTTTTAAACAGTTTATTACAAACAGTATTGTACACAGCAATGAATGATTGTGAAGCTTGGTTGAGGTGGTGGAGTAAGAGGGTGGAATATTTCCCAGGGAATGCCTTACTGCTAAATGATGAACTAGAACTCGGATGTGCCCTCAAGGGTTAATACGCTGTTGTTAATGTAGCCTCACACTCTACAAAGCAGCATGGACTGAGGCAGGAGGGAGGAAACACAATAGATGCAGGGCAGTAGCTGCAAACACTTCCCTGCAAAAACTGAACATGATGATGAGCCCACGCTATCCAGCTGGAGTGCACCACTCCCTGCTCCTGACAGCACATGCACAGCTGCACTGGTGCTGACTTTCCAAAGCGCGGGGAGGGTGCATGCATGAGTGAGAGAAAGAGACGTGCATTTCCCCTTTAAGTATACTGACCTCATTTCAAGTACCTTGCCCTTTTAAGCAGATCAGCCAGTTCAGACAGGAAGCAACAGCTTCCAGCAAGCTCTCTCCTTTCTGTCCCTGAGCAGGGGGCAGGAAGGAGCTCCCTCCTTCCTGCCTCCTCCTTCGCTTTGTGGAGAGGGGGCAGGAGGGGGGGGGCAGGAGCAGGGGGACATCCTGACATCAGCACCCCTCTCCCCGCTCCCCCAGCAAGCAGGAAGCTCCTGGGAGCAGCTCCAAGGCAGAGGGCCAGGCCGGAGCAGCACAGCAGTGGGGGGAGGGCCACCTGAACTGCTGCTGGGCAGCTGCTGAGCCACATACCTTACAGGGAATTTAGGGGAGCTGATGGGGGGGCTGCCGGCCCCCCCGGTTCTAATCCCCATAAGATTATCCTGCAAACAGTGGACAAAGCAGGCAGCTGCCAAACAATGTTATAAGGGAGCATTGTGCAACTTTAAATGAGCTTCTTCCCTAATAGATCAGCAATGTAACAATGAAACAACATTAACCGAGGAGTTACTGTATATCCCAGTTAAGGATACTGAGAACCAAATCATACATTTACTTCTCTCTAAATACAGTACAACCCACCAATTACTGCAATATGTCAGCCTATTCAAATCTGTTACCTGCTCAACTCAGGATTTGGTGTGAAAGCACTTGCACTGTCCGAAGTGCCAAAACAGCTTGAATTTCGTAGAAAGCTTTACAGTTTCCCCAGACTGACAGCTACACTGTCTGAGTTCTTAATGACCCACCAAAGAGTTAATACAGATGTAATGAGGCAAAAATGACACAAAGAATTGGCAATAAATATCTTACCCCTGCAACGGAGTAGAGCAATACAAGAAATTAAGGAATTGACTGTGGACCTCTGATTACATCTCTTTCAACAAAAAATCATATTTAAGGTGCACTGGTCACTACAAAGACTTTACAAAATTAAAACTACTCCCAGTGATTCATGTTGAAAGGGTGAGGGTGAAAGAGCCATGCCTGCACATATGTTTCGATCATGCCCTGTTGTTTAAAGCTTCTGGGATCATATTAAAAGCAGAATGAACATGATCCTAGAGACTTCACTCAACTTTTGTGTCATATACCTAGCAAATGTAGGCTATTATATGATACTGAAGGAGATGGGGGGAGGGATAGCTCAGTGGTTTGAGCATTGGCCTGCTAAACCCCGGGTTGTGAGTTCAATCCTTTAGGGGGCCATTTAGGGATCTGGGGCAAAAATTGGGGATTGGCCCTGCTCTGAGCAGGGGGTTGGACTAGATGACCTCCTAAGGTCCCTTCCAACCCTGATATTCTATGATTCTATGACTACATAAAGCTTTACTGGTTGCAAGACAGTTGGAAAAGTAAACCCCCTTCCCAATGCACAAAGGCTGATATAATGGAATGGCAGACATGGCTGCAAAGGAAAGGATCCCATGCAATAGACGGCTAACCCTGAAAAAATTGGAGTTAATTTGGGACAGTTTCCTAAAACTGGTCAACTAAAGATCCTTGCAGGAGGCCTGGCTGAAAAGAGATAAATCCACATGTTCCCTCCTTGTCCCTTCTCCTTCCTGTCTTGCTGCTCTTTACCTCTTGATTTTGATTTCCTTAGCTTTGTTTAATATGTATTGTGACAGATAAGGCAATTTCCTGCAATATCCTTGAAAACCCTTATTGTATTGAGGTTCTGTATTATTGTGGGCTGTGATTGTATGTATCTTTTCTGGCGAGGAGAGGTGACAGATAAGAGACCTGGGAGTTCAGAAGTTGAAAATGTACCAGACAAATATGGACTTTTGGGCCAATATTTGTGATGTAGATTTCCTGGGGCATTATTAGGGAGAGGTTAATGTAAATTCCCCAACTCTGGTTATGCAAGATCCCAACCTTTTGAAGCTACGTCCTGAGGAGAGGTTGTGTGCTGATTACCTGTTACCGAAGGCCAAGATCAAAGGCCCTGTATAAATAAATGGCTGATCCATTGTATGGTTTTCAAGGACTAAAATCTACCAGAGCTCTAGGTTGGAGTTGGGGTGGGAGGTTGACCTCTGATAAGGTTGTTACCATGAATATAGGTTCTTTTATTGTTTTAATATGTCTTCTCTGTGATGCTTTTACCTTAAGAATAATTGTGCTTGCTTAGAAAGAGCTGTGTGGTAAGTTATAACTGTGGGCAATACACTGGTCATAGCCTTCAGAGAGAAACCAAAGAGCAGGTGCTGGCCTTTCTAGGCTGTCAATCTTGCTGGACATATCACAGTGTAAGGCACAGACCTGTGTACTTTTAAAATCCCCAATCCGGAGTGAGTGAGATGGGGGGCTTTGTCCAACAGCGGTGATGGCTAAGAACTGGAAGGCTAAAATGGGAGCCCCTGGTGGATCACGGAACAGGAATGCAAGTGCAGTTGCCCTGAAACTGTATGTCACAAAAATCCACGTGCTGGGAATATCAAATACATGGCAAGCCAAGTGTTGTGTAATTATCTTGGTCTTTTTTTTTTAATGTGTAGTATTTTGGTAGTTGATTTATATGTTGGCACTTAGAGTTTGTTTGGTTTGTTAGAAGAAAAAATAATAAAGTTTAATAAATTAAATTTAAACGCGAATTCTTTGCAGGGGGAGTGGAAGGGCTTCCAACGAAGTGGCTGATCCTCTCTTATGTGTAGCATGAGCAAATTGGCTGGGGGGGCGGGGAAGGGCCATGACTTGGACCTTATTTTTCTTGAAGCAAGGCTATGGTCAGAAAAGTGACTTTGTAGAAGTAGGACCTGCTGTCTCCAGAGTGCTTCTCCCTGTGAATAGGCAGAGTCATATCTGCCAGCATCATTGCCGAAAGCTACTTGTAACTACTGTTAGAAGTGCAGAGATGATAGACTATGGAAGAGTGAGCAGAGAGGCCAAATGATCCCCTCCCACGGAAAACCTGTGGGAGGGAGAAGTAGGGTTGCCAGTTTTGGTGGAACAGATTCCTGGAGGTCTCGTCACATGACAATCTTTAATTAAAAACTAATCTTTAATTCCTGGAGTCTCCAGGACAATCCGGGAGGGTTGGCAACCCTAGAGAAGAGTCTGCCTGAAATTCCATGAATTTAAACTCCTGGAGATTCTCCTACATTCCGCCCTCAGGGGTAATAGACTAACGGTCACCTGGAGAAGGCCATGAAACCCTAGAGAGCCCAAGGATTCAAAGTCAAATCCTGTAGATTCTGGTAACTGTACATAGCCTGTCAGAACCTCCACGCCGATGGCTGGACTCTTCTTTGCTCTTGGCAGCATGGCTCATTCATAGCTCTCTCCCCCCACAGCTGTGTACAATCCTCCATTTGAGAGGGGATTAGAACCCTGGGGGTGGAGTTAATGCAGTAGCAATGATTTCCACTGAAAATGTGCTGGCCTCTTGTCTGACATCCACGGAGCCCCGATCTCAGTGTTCATGCAGATGGGCTTCCTTAGTTTACGGGAAGCATGTTGTGGCATACCTGTTTACAGTTTCCATGGCTTATTTGCACTAGGACTTTTTCTTGTGCTGACTTTGGCACCAAGCAGTGGAAAGGAGGTCTTGGACCTTGAGTGAACCTTGGTTCTCAGTTCACCTCATCATCCAGATTGTCAGCTGGCACTGATTGCAAAATCTTTATTACTGGCAATGATCTAAGCTGGAGAAAGGAGCTGGCATCATTTCCAGATCCCAGGTGCTGAGATTTAGTGATAAATAGAAACTTTTCACTAAAATCTGACATAGAAATGGCTGATAGGGAAAGCCACCCATGGCAATTTTCCAGGCACTTTTCTGGTTTGACCACACAGAACTTGGTTAGAAAGTAATGAAATACTACAGTTCTCATTCTCATAGAAAGTACTTGGGAGCAGACCTGTAACTGACCGGGTAGAATTTACATCAATACTAATCAGGCGGAATTGTGTCAGCATAAAGTGTAAACAAAGAAAGAACTAAAAGAGATCTTCAAAATATCACTGGCCAGTATAAAATTATTTTATAATTAATGTTTGCAAATCAAAGGGATCGTACAGTGCCAGACATGATTTCCTGTTTGTGGAACAGGGAGACAAGAAGCTGGAAGTTGTGTGCAGTTCAGAGTGGTTGATGCAGTCTGCACTGTTGAAATGGCAATGGAAATTGTCAGGCTCCCTTAGTACATGGCTGACTGAACTAACATTATCAATGTAGCTGTTGACTCTGGAGGGAGGGAATCTAAGAATGTCAAAGGCTGAAGATACGGAAATAGTCTGTCTTCCCCTTTCTCTGGTCAGGGGTGAGTAAAGACTTTAATGTAATAAAGGGGTAATCCTTACAGATTTATTTAGTGGTCTGTTTTGTTCTAGCTCGAAATCTGAGCTACTTTAGCAGCTGGGTCAACTCAAATGATATCATGAGTGCCCATCATGAAGAGTATATCATTGAACACCTGTCACACTTGGAAGCTTGCATGAATTTCATAAGCCACTAAGAGTAAAAGGTGAAGCTCACCAGTATTATTGGTTTCAAAATGAATCATACTTGTGTACCTTGCTGTAGGCCTGTATCAGAGATTCTCAAACCTCATTGCACCACGCCCCCCCCCTCCCCTTCTGACAATAAAGTTACTACATGACCCGGGGGGCGGGGGAGGGCCCACAGGCCAAGCCCTGCCACCCCAGGTGAGGGAAGAGGGGGCTGCAGCCAAAGTCCCATTGCCTCAGGTGGGGGTGGAGCTTAGGCTTCAGCCCTGGGTCCCAGCAAGGGTAATGCTGGCTCTGGCGACCCCATTAAAATGGCCTATGTGAAACAAAGGGGAAAAAGGCAGAACCACATGTAACACACAGACTCAATATATGTCTTATATATGTCAGTATATTCACATACAAAAATGAATGCAATATTATTTTTAAGGAGGATTATTTCTCTAATCTTCCTTTGCTACTTAACAGACCAAGTTTATTGACAAAGGCACATCCAGACATACAAATTTACTGGGAATTGCCTTAAATCCTTGAAAGATTGGAAGTTACTGCAGTGGGGTTAAATGGCTTGTGTAAGAAAGGGATTGTTGGTGCTAACACTATCATGTATTTACTGCCTAGCAAAGTAAAGCAAATGTTGCTCACTGGAGGATAACCTTTCTTTTATGCCAGAAAGAAGTTAGTTCTTTTGATGGGTGTCAGACCGAGACCCATGGTTCTCTGCTTGTCAACAGCACCGAGAGACGCAAGGAAGCTTCCCCACACTATCACGCGAATGGGCTTCTATTCTGCTCACTCCTCTACAAGTATATATTCAATGCTGAATGAGCATGGGTTTGTCTAGAGTCCCCATTGCAAAGCCTTACCCATGCCAGAGAGGTAGAGGGCAAGAAAATAGAGCCCAGGTGTGGGGAGGTGGTGGAGGACCCTCAGCAGACAGGCTTGATTAGCCAGTGTCCTCACTGCAAAGTAGGAGGCAAAACCTTGGCTCAAGGCTATAATCTCAGCTGTGTATGCTAGCCCAGGTTTAAAGCTACCTCAAGCCTAGGTGAGAGGTTTTTCCATTTGGACAGCAGGGGGTGTTGGGCAACACCTGGGTTAGACCTTGGGATAACTGTGTGGTGAAGACATATCCTAGCAATGAGGGATTTTAATTAGCATCCATGTCCACTCAGTCCTTAGCCTCACCCCTCAGGCTGCCATGAGTGATGCCAGAAGGCAGTGGTGGTTTTGTGCAGTCTTGCCAAGTCTCAGTGACTGAGAAGAAGGTGACTCACTCATTTGGGATCAATTTTTAAGGCAGCTTGTAATATCTGACGTTTGGCATGAAGGGGGAGTATTTCAATAAGACACTTAAAATCTCATTCCTTTTTTTTTTTAAATCCCCTCATTCAAATTGTCACTACCTGACTGCCCCAAATGCGCTCGAGGGACTGAACAGAGGCCAGGACTCAAAAAATCCTCTCACCCACGCTGAGCAGAAATTGTGCTGGAGGGAGTGAGCTGAGTTGGACTGGGAGCCACTGGCTTCTTCCCTGCAGGGGGCAGGAGGGAGGGAAAATGGAGCAGAGTTGCTTCTCTAACAGAAGATGAGGGGAAGGCTGCAAGCAGAGAGACAGGCCCCTGCATTCCTTGTTCTTTTTCAGGGCAGAGCTGCAGAGGCAGAACAGCAGAGCTCTGGATGGGGTGGAGTAAAGCAGGCACCTAGGCTCCAGTGCACTGCTTCTCCATAAGGGGGGAGGAGGGAGGGATGAGAGTAGCTGGAGCCCTTGCAGCTGTTCCTGCAGTGTGGGGGAGGAGAACCAAGGAAAGCAGAGTGGTCATGTGGAGAAGAGTTGCTGAGGATTTACTGTGTACCCCAGGGCCTAGCAGAATTAATTCAGTTTGGGGAGATGGGACCCAAAGTTTATTAATTTGGGGTAGAGGAAGAGCCTAGGTTTAATTAATTGGTGAGAGAGAACCAGTGGTGAGGGACTGTTTTTCCAAAACCCCAGACAAAAGTCCTGGCACCAAACAGTTATATGAGGGTATGTGACTCCAGCATCATAGCTAGGACAATGCAAAATGCCTTACTACAACTGTGATGACAGCATTTCCAACCCAGGTGCTCAAAAATCATGAGATTGGCTTAAAATCATTAGATTTTAAAAAATAATTTGGGGTTCGTTTTATTTGCCCTCTGGATTTTGAGTGTTTAGGGTGCCCGGGGTCACATTTTCCAGTTTTTCTTTGCAAAAGAGATAGAAACTTACTTGTGTTTTTTTAATGAGAGCTGAGATTCTCACATAAATCCATAACTCTGGGGGCTGGGGATTAAAAAAAACCCCAAATATCGTGAGACTTATGGTAGAATCTGCAAGAGCTGGCAACATTTAAAGCCAACCCTAGACTACAGTGGATAACCTAGATTCTCTAGCAGTGCTGCCTCAGGCAAGGAAGGCCTCCTGCAAGTACCCAGAAAGAAGGTCCAGAAAGTCCCTGAACTTTCAGGTCTTACTCCAGGAACTGCTTTCACCCTCTTTCTGATTGAATCAGGGCATCCTGACTGGATCATGCCATCCTGTTATTTATTAAAGTTATACTCCTCCAAACAGGGAGCAGATAGAATACTATGTGACTAAGATAGGTGACCGTCATGCAGTTGTATTAACAAAGAGTGAATATCTGTGGGAAACACAGTTCACAAAAAGAACAAGGAGTACTTGTGGCACCTTAGAGACTAACAAATTTATTTGGGCATAAGCTTTCGTGGGCTAGAACCCACTTCATCAGATGCATAGAGTGGAACATACAGTAGGAAGATATATATAAATATACAGAGAACATGAAAAGATGGGGGTTGCCATACCAACTCTAAGAGACTGATCAATTAAGGTGAGCTATTATCAGCAGGAGAAAAAAACTTTTGTAGTGATAATCGGGATGGCCCATTTCAAACAGTTGACAAGGAGGTATGAGCAACAGCAGGGACGCCCCATCATCTCAGGCATTGGCATCCTAACAGCAGGATTGGCTATGTAGACTCTCTCCTCAGGCCCTACGCTACCAGCACTCCCAGCTATCTTCAAGACACCACTGACTTCCTGTGGAAACTAAATACATTTGTTAGTCTCTAGGGTGCCACAAGTTTTCCTTTTCTTTTTGCTGACACAGACTAACACGGCTACTACTCTGAAACCATACAATCCATAGGTGAACTTCCAGAAAACTCCATCCTGGCCACTATGGATGTAGAAGCCCTCTACACCAACATTCCACACAAAGATAGACTACAAGCCATCAGGAACAGTATCCCGATAATGTTACAAGTACTCCTCTTTCTTTTTGCTGATACAGCACCCACTAGCGCCAGGAGAAGTTGGCGCCTGTGAGCTGAAATTGTTCATATAAGGCAGGGGTGGCCAACCTGTGGCTCCGGAGCCACATGCGGCTCTTAAGAAGTTAATATGCGGCTCCTCGTATAGTCACCGACTCCGGGGCCGGAGTTACAGGTACTAACTTTCCAATGTGTAGGGGGTGCTCATTGCTCAACCCCTGGCTCTGCCACAGGCCCTGCCCCCACTCCATGCCTTCCCGCCCCCTCCCCTGAGCCTGCCGTGCCCTCGCTCCTCCCCCTCCGAGCCTCCTGCTCGCCATGGAACAGCTGATCGGGAGGTGCGGAGAGGGAGGGGAAGGTGCTGATCGGCGGGGCTGCTGGTGGGCGGGAGGCGCTGGGAGTGGGGGTGGGGGAGCTGATGCGGGGCTGCTGACGTATTACTGTGGCTCTTTAGCAATGTACATTGGTAAATTCTGGCTCCTTCTCAGGCATTTGGCAGCTCATTGCAAATAGCAAGCGCATTTGTAATGAACTGTTGATGAATAATTTGAAAACAGGAGAAAGACTGAAGTTCACTGGATAAGTTGCACACTGTGAACAGTATGCCCAGCTGCCTTCACTCCCATCCTGAAATTTAAGGGATAGCCTGGATTTTCATGGATTTGTAACTCTCTCGTGTCCTACAAAATGACTTTCAAGATCATTTAAATGAATTTCACATTTACCAGATGTGCATCCTTATTTGCATCACTATTGAGACAGAATCTGTGGCAGAGAGATTTTGCACCCTAAAGGAAACATGCACTGGAAAGTTAGCAACCGTGGGAGAAATGAATAAAACTTGGACCCTGATGAGGTGAGGGTTAAAGCAGACTGTCAGCCAAGAGTCAGGAGAGAAGAGTTCAGTCAGCCTTTGAATGCCTGCTGAAGTGGGTTAGACAGTGGGAAACAGAGTGACCATAGAGAAGAAATCTGATTTCCTCCTGGCTGAGGAGACAGCAACATTTAGCTGATGCTGGATAAAGAGGAACCTTCTCTTCCATTGTATTAATAATTTTTGCAGAGAACATACAGTACCTTTCCTTGGACTTTATAATTCTACACTTACCTACCTCTCGGCAAATGGAAATTGCTGCTTGAGAAAATCCATCTAGTAAATGTTATTTCTGAGGTTGCAGATTTCTTGTGAAATACTGGGATTTTCTTTATCCACTGTATCCATTTTAACTGACCTGCTAAGCATTTGTCATTTTTCTTCATTTGAGAAGCTTTAGTTGAATGAAAAACTGTCAATAGTTAATAACACAATCAAATAAGAGAAGCCATGCTATTAGTTTCGAATGGTTAATATGTGGAAAACTATTCAAGATAGAAATATTCTGTGTATTTTCTATTTTATCAATGCATATATAGTAAGTATACTGTTACTGTACATGTATATAAGAATTATGTAACCATATGCATTATACTGTAAAGTATCTACCATGTCTTTACAGTGTAAATAATTTACATTTGTTACTGAGCAGAATCAGAATTTTACCATGTCAGAAAAAAATTATTCTGAAGTCTTGTCAGCTCATCATTTAGTCATTATTACTGAATGCCTAGTAACCATTTTCACAGGTATAAAATTCTAGGCAGCCTAGCTCTTCTGAGAGAATATAAATTGATTGATTCTTAGAGCCAATTTTGCTAAAGATTTGCTCATGTGAGCCTTATGTAGCATTTGCTCTGGCTAAGAACAACAAATAGAATTCTAACAATCATTGTTGTGTTGGGCTAATCCAGGAGGGGTTGATGTTTACAAACCCCATCAGTTGGCTATAACTTTCTCCTTAAGGAGGCATTTTTCCTAAAGATGTAGCTATAGTTTATTAAATAATAATAAGTATATCAGCAGTATGCTCAGCCCTGAACACAACATGGAGAAAGAGCTTGGTGCTCCTAGAGACAGATGGACAAATTATGCACTATAGACACATTGCACTGGATAATCAGAGGAAGGTTAGCAGAGGGCTGCAGTTTTTTGTTTTTGTATTTATTTTAAATAGGCATGGGTTAGCATTGGTAGTCCTGTACTATTACTCAGCTGTGATAAGTGTTGTAATGAACTATTAATAATAGAGGACCAGATCCGCAGCTAGGGTAAAGGGGTACCACTTAAAATATGTAAGGAAAAGCTATTTAGTATTTAAAGTAAAATACACAAAACCAGATTCCTACTGACTATGTTCACCTGTACATAGTAAATATGTATATAATTCCCATAATCAAGTTTTGTATAGTGCATATAGCTCATGCGTGTAATTCAGCATTTTTACTTAAACAGTTCAGGGTGGCTATCCATCCTTATTTGCCGTTCATGAATATAACACTCCCTTTGGTTCACAGTTCCAAAAGGAGGCTGATTCTACATGAAAAAATATGCATTGAACTTGAACATATAGTTCACAAGTGCTGCCTCTGTCATACAGATTTCCTTTCTTAAGGAACATTCACTTCAAAGTGTTATGCAAACGACTGAACTACAGCAGCAAACATGGAAATACATTGTGGCATGTAGCGGTTGTTACACACACCTGCCAAGTGCAGGAATCAAAGGACAATCAGCCAGCAAGCACTTTCGCTTGGAACTCAATGGAACAATATTTTCTGGCAATTTAAAAACAATGAGTTGAGGCAGGAATGGCGTAATTGTCCAGAATGACTCTTTCTGTCTGTGGGTCCAAAGCAATATCATCTACTTTAATCTGTTACCAGCACACAGGGCCGTAACTAGGGTGAGGCCATTGAGGCACTCGCCTCGGGGCGCACTGCTGGCAGGGGCGCAAAAGCCTGCTGCCAGGGGCGCCCCCTCCTCCCCCGCCGCCGAAGCCGCTTCCGCTTACCTGCGGGAGGTCCTCCGGCGTCTTTGCAGAAGGCTCCCTCCGCCGAATTGCCGCCGAAGCCGCGGGACCAGAGGACCTCCCGCAGGCAAGCGGAAGCGGCTGCGGCGGCAATTCGGCGGAAGGTATTTTTAGCAGCCACCTCCACTTACCTGCGGGAAGTCCACCGGTCCTGCGGCTTCGGCGGCAATCCGGCGGAGGGTAAGCCCCTAGGAATTTCTGCGTCCCTGCCTAGGGCGCAGAAATTCCCAGTTACGGCTCTGCCAGCACATCAGACAAATAAACCTGTTTTCTTTGGATTATCTCAGGTGCTGTTAGCTGACAAGGTAGAGCTCTCGTCCAGTTTTGCACACTGAAGTTAGTACTAAGCAGGGTTTCTCTTATTAAGTCTAAAAGACCATCACTATTCTTTGTGCCGGCAAAGGCTAAGATTTGTTACAACATAGCATGTGAAGGAATGAGGCACACCTGACTGATAGGTGAAATAAGATGGCTTCTTCATTGCTGCTCTGTAAAACACTGGCATTTTCCTGCAGATTAGTGGACATTTGCTTGCTGACATTTTTAATCTTATTTTTCTCTTTTATGTTTTCTCTTCACTGGCTGTTAAGGGAGGGGTGGGTTGGGGTGGGGGGTGATAGGCAGAACTCCATGGCGCCAATGCAGGAGTACTTGTAGGAGAGATGGCCTTTTAGACTCCTCCAGCCTGCCAGGGTACTTGGGAATGAAAGATGCATGAAATCCAGGCATATGGACTCAGCATTTAAATTTTATTTGCAACACAAAGGGCCAAATTTTCAGCTCCAATTTAACCAGGCTTCCATTTTTTGCACCAAAAAATTACTGTGCTTAGAATTTAGGCCACTTCCATGTCCTAGTCTGTGAGTGCGCTTACAGATTGGGAGGAGGTGACCTAAATGTTACTTGCAGTCAGGGCCATCCTTACTCATACGCAAAGTACGCAGCTGTGTAGGTCACCAGGAAATTTGGTGCCACAAATTTCCTGGTGTCCTACGCAGCTGCGTGCTGCTCCAGCCCCTGCTCCTGCTCCACTCTAGTGACACCTCTTCCCACCCCTGCTCTGCCCAAGCCCCCACCCCACTCCACCCCTTCCCAATGGCCCCCACCCTTGCTCCGCCCCCACCCTGCCTCTTCCCACCCCTGCTCTGCCCAAGCCCCGTCCCCATTCCACTCCTTCCCCATGGCCCCCCACCCCTGCTCTGCCCCCGCCCTGCCTCTTCCCACCCCTGCTCCGCCCCAGCCCCGTCCCCATTCCACTCCTTCCCCATGGCCCCCCACCCCTGCTCTGCCCCTGCCCTGCCTCTTCCCACCCCTGCTCCGCCCCAGCCCCGTCCCCATTCCACTCCTTCCCCATGGCCCCCCACCCCTGCTCTGCCCCCGCCCTGCCTCTTCCCACCCCTGCTCTGCCCAAGCCCCGCCCCTCTCCACCCCATCCCAATGGCCCCCACCCCTGCTCCGCCCCCGCCCCTACTCCACCCCTTCCCCTGATGACTGCAGCAGGGGTCGGGCCTGCCCTGCACTCACGGGGTGGCGGGAAGTGGAGTGACCCAGCCCCAGCCTGCTCCGCGCCGCTGGTGAGTGCTGGGGGGTGGTTCCCTCCTGCCCCCCCCCCCCCGTCCCAAGGCTGGGAGCCAGGGGAGCAGAGTGAAGTGGGCTGGGGCTGGGTCGTGCCACTTCCCGCCACCCTGTGAGTGCGGGTTGGGCCTGCCCTACATTTACCGGACGGCAGGAAGTGGAGCCCCAACCTGCTCCGCTGGCTCATGCTGGGGGGCGATTTCCCCCTGCTCCCCAAGCCTGCTCCTGCCCCCCCCCCCCGTGGAGGCCTGGGGCCACCCCCTCTGGCGGGTGGGGGCCTCCATAGGGCAGCAAAATGGCTAGGGAAATCCCCGCTTGCAATTATTTGTACTTTGAAAATAGAGACTCTTGTCTAGCAATTATCTAGAGAGAGAATTTAGGACAGCTTTGCCTGGCAGGTGAATGACATTGCTGTGAGCACTACTTAATCAGTAGTTCATTGATCATATCTGAACTATGCCTTTCAAAGCATTACTTTTTGTATATAAACACATTAAAAAGACATGAACACACATGATAAACCTTGAAAATATTTGGGGATGAGGGAAGAAGAGAGGACAAAAACCCACCATTTTCACACACAGCCATGTCAATATTCCACAAATCATTACACTCATAGGCGCCGACTCTGTGGGTGCTCCGGGGCTGGAGCACCCACGGGGGAAAATCGGTGGGTGCTCCGCACCCACCGGCAGCTCCCCGACCTGCACCTCCGCGCCAGCTCACCTCCGCGTCGCCTCTGCCTCCTCCATGAGCACGCCGCGTGCCTGCTTTCCCCCCCTCACTCCTAGTGCTTCCCGCCACGAAACAGCTGTTTCGTGCAGCTGGGAGGGAGCAGGGTGGAGAGGGAACGCGGCACGCTCAGGATTAGGTGGGGATTTGGGGAAGGGGTCCAATAGGGGCAGGGAGGGGGCGGAGACTTTGGGGAAGGGGTTGGAATGGGGGTGGGGCCGAGGACCGGGGAAGGGGTGGAGTTGGGGCGGGGACGCGTGAGCACCCACCGGCACCGACGAAAGTTGGTGCCTATGATTACGATTCCTTTTTGGGTCCATACATATCATATGTACTGACTGAAGAACAAAGAGTGAACATTCATTATATTTCTCTGATAAAATTACAATTGGCAAACTTTCTGGAGACACTGGCCCAGATATGTCCCTCCTTTAGGGCCATATTGACTCAGCAAATCCAGCAGAACATACCATGCCATCATCACCTTAGTGTAGGAGGATCCTGTGGTGGTATTCAGCTGGTGTAGCAGCTCCTACATCTCTTCTCCCCACACACAAGTGTCCCTACAGCGACTGTAAGGCGGATGGCCTGAGAAAATGGAGAAGGGTAACGTAGTTTTCCTGTTCCATAGCAATCTCTAGCTGGTATATCAAAGTGACTATTGGCTCCAATGTAATTTAGAGCAGTCCCCAGGCTGCTCTGATGTGCCAGTGGAATAACTTGGTACACATCCAATTCGGGATTCGGTGAGTTTAGTTAACCACCATTGCACCCTAACAACAGAAGACCTGAGCCATAAAGCTTTCCCATCCCAAAACACCACAAGAGTTTGGCTTCCTCTGTGAATCCCAATGATTTTCCTTTTTGTTTTAAACAGTGGCTGCTATTAAAATGTCAGTATTGCTGACAGTTACCACACAGTATTTGGGATACCACTGTATCCTTGATACCCAGAATAGGAACTAGGTGTGTTACTTCTTTCTGATGAGTTTATCATCCATCCATAAGATGAAATCCATGTGTTCTATTACTTAAAGTTGCATTGACCTCTAGATTTTCAAGCTTGGGTGTTTTACTTTCTCATCTCATGTACAATTATATTGTTTGTTGTATATTTTAAGCCTCTATGTCATGAAGTCATATAAGCGAAAGAAAAAACCATCAGAATCACAGCTCTGGGGTGATTGTTCATTTTTGTCATGACATTAGGATTTTGCCTTGAGACCACTATGCAAAATGGCTGATACTCATACCTTAACTAATTATTCAATCAAGGATTTGGCAGGTCAATCAAAGGGAAACCATGTACAATGGACTGAAATTGATCACACTTCATTTCCCATCAATTGTCAGGCCAAATGGTATCTGGAATGGTAAGTTAGGATCATTGCCAGTCATTCTTGGGCACACACCTCCCTTGTTTTTGTTGAGACCCCCCAGACTAATCAATGAAAGCAAGTGTCCTTTGATGTTAGTGAATGAAGCAATACAGAATTATTGCAGTCTTTAAGGGAAGGAAGACTATTTTCCATTCCATAATTGCTGCTGCATAGTCCCAAAATTGCCTAACCTTGTCAGATTGTCCCCACATGGAGGCTTGATTTCAAATATGGTGATCATTATGCATCATTTACTGTCACATAGACTACAAGTTCATCTGGAAAATGACAGGATTTTGCCCTCAGAGCTCTTTAATATGTTAGGCTTTTCACCTTGATTCCTTTTGGATAGGCTTGTGACACTTGCAACTTTGCTGATGTACTAGCAATTAGTAGGTGTTCATGATAGATTTATGACAGTCTTTCAAAGAATTGGGATGATTTAGTTGGGGTTGGTCCTGCTTTGAGCAGGGGGTTGGACTAGATGACCTCCTGAGGTCCCTTCCAACCCTGAGATTCTATGATTCTATGATTATTAAAACAATGTTTTCTATAATGATTCCTGAATATAGGAACATAGGAATTACCATACCATTACCACTCAGGCCAGTGCTCTGTCTAGTTCAGCATCCTGTGTATGGCAGGGACCAGCACAGATGTATCTGAGGAAGGTGCAAGAAACCCTGAAGTAGGAAGTTAAGGAATAATCTACCCTTTATTAATGTTACTTCCTAACTCCCATCAGTTAGAGGTTGGTTCATGCCCTGAAGCATGGCTGTTTATGCATGAGGAGTAACTTTCTCTGATTCATTTATTTCTAACATGTCAGAAAGGTTTATTTCTGATTTAGAAAATTTAGAAAATCTGATTTATTTATTATTTAGAAAAGTTTTGGTATTGTTTCTCAGATTACACTGGCCATTTGGTCCATTGCTCTGGAAATAGTGAACACTTCAAAAAATATCCATTGGTGACTAAAATACACATTATTGGGTGGTTTTGCATTAACAAACTTCCATGACGTACACTACCATTTCAGTGCCTTTTGAAAATATATCAACCTGTTATTGTTTTGCCAGACATCCAGTGCTTAATTCAGGATTCTCTTTAAACAAACCTGATTTCCAAACATAAAAAAACAACACCTGCATGCAAACCAAATGCATGTTGCACTAAAATTAGCTGCTTCAGCAACTTGTTCAATGTTTTTTAATTGGATGAAAACAATGTACCCATTGCAATCTCTTTCCCCTCCTCCTCCTCCCCCCCCCCACGCATGCAGCATGGTTAGCTTAGAAAAGGTAGATATGTCTTCTGTTCCAAAATGACATGTAATAATTTAAAATGAAATGTAAGATAAACCTACAGTACTTATGCCAGTCTCTGGAATACAACTTAATTGCATTTTAATTATGCTAGAGGGTGTCGTCTGACTTGTTTTTCTAGGAACACCTACATTTTTCTTATTCTAGATCTTCTGGGAGACAGAAGAGATATGGCAGCAGTGACAAGTTCTGTCTAAATAACATCCCTAACATTAAACACTAGGCTCTGAGCAGAGTTTGGCGGATGGTATGTGCTAAACGTGGATTTCAAATGATGGGGGGGAGGCTTCCCTTGGCTATTCCTTAGCAACAGGAAAGTATCCTAGAAATATGCACCACTCTTCCTAGCCATGGCCTATACGCACACCCCTTAGAAATAGCCAACAGGCCACAGGAAAACGACAAGCTCCCAATAAGGACTGTAGATGTCTCTCAGCACCAGGTAGTCAGTGGAATTGGTGCAGCAGTAAGCAGGAGCCATTCCTGCTCCTGCTGATGCAGTATGAGGGATGAACTGATTTGAAAAGCCTGCACAGGACCTCAAGGGTCAGATCTTTCTTCACTGGAAGTAAGTCAATTTATACCAGTTGAGGACCTGGCCCCTCATTTTTAAGTTCTTGGCTGAAAGATCCATATAAAGTAAGCTCTAGGCATTTCACTTTGTCTCCCTCAGAAAAAGGAAAGGCTGCACTAGCCCTGCTTGGGTTTGAAGTTGTGGTTCTAGAGAGTCTAGGTTTGTCAAAGCTGCTGTTTAGATGACTAAATCATCCCTTTTATTTGGAGCAATAAAGTTGGAAAGCTGACCCACGTGCCTGATGCGGGAAAGCTACTTTACGGTATGCCTACTGCACTGAAGAAACTGTTCAATAAAAGTCCATGTGAAACTGGTTCTGGACTGCTGCCAGAATCAGGGAGAGCTACTGTATGGTGATCTGATGAGGAAGTTCTGGTTATATAATTTAAAGCTTTCTGATGACAGATTTAAGTTAGGTGTCCAGCTTTTCCCATTAAAAAAAACAAAACAAACTGCTTTTTAAATGGTGACCAAACAAGAAGGGGTTAAAGATTTCCCCCCTCCCCCCACATCTGTAATGTAGAGCATTTTTCTCATTGTGAAAAATTCTCCAGCTCATTCTGTTTTCTTCCCCTTGTCCTCTCCTAGCTCACAGGTTTTACACCAAATTCTAGGAGTGACATTTGAAATTATTTAAATAAAAAATTAAACTGTAATGTCACTCTTCCCTTCAAACACACTGTACAGGGGGCATTTGAGGGCAGAATAGAATCCTGAAGCATTTCCAACTTTTACAGAGGGGGAATAGGCTGGCTTCAATGGCTTTATGAAGAAAAATACCAAACTTTTCAAGCACCTTGTCTAGAAACCCTTGGAATAACCTCTGTTTTTCTGAGACTTCAACAATAACAATTTGCATGGTTAAGACACTGCATTTGTGGCTTTATTGCATTTCAGTGCAAGTGTTCGAGCTAAAGAACAAAAGTAAAGCAGTTTGATGTAATATGGATGTCTATTTGCACTCCTTTTAAGATAAACATTAGGCAATAACCATTTCTTTAGAGCCTATATATTGTTCATGTGATTCTCTCTCTCTCGTATAACAGCTCGTGTTCATCAACATGATACATTTCTCCCTGATTTTCCAGTTCTGTCTTTCATTGTGGATATCCTTTTCTCTTCTTTGATTGCTTTTTCTTTTTAGACCATTACTCTAGTTGATAGCTTTGGGTTATCATTGTATCCTATCTCCCTCTCCAATAAGCCAATGATTGATACTAATCTTCCTCATGGGACACATTTATAGGGTACAGGATGGAAACTATTCTCTAAATCTTAGCTTTATATGTGCTGGCAGTTTACAAGGTTGAACCTTATATTCACTTCAGGTGGCTTAGGGGAAAGCATCCGCACCTTGTAATCATACTTCCTAATAAGAACAGAAATTTGTTTCATATACTGTTTCACTCAGGATCATGCACTGTGCTGGCTTATATTTTCAGTGACTAGTAAGGGCCACTTTTATACAGCTGGTCAGTTCCCAGGAACCAAACTCATGCATTTTTCTCTCCAGTGAGAGGAGCCATATTTTAATTATTCTAACGCAAGCTTTAACTAGCAGGCAGTCCCTTGAAAAAAGTTAATGTGGCGGAAAACGCTTTGCACAAGCAAAGGGCTCATCGTTGACTAAAGTGCTTAACAGTACTTTCTATAAGAAAATTATCCCATTGAAAGCTATATGGAGTGCATATGGTTTTATTTTCTCTTGAGGTAGGCTCATGATTTGCAATTGAATTATATTTCTGTAAAGACCATTCAGCACCAGCTCGGATCTGCCCATCACTATGACATTTAGGCAGATACAGACTTTGAGAAATCAACTCAGTATTAAAAACCAAGAGAATAGTCACTGCTGTGGGTGAGTGTATTCACTACATTTTTATTTTCACTGCTTGTCATATTTATCATTAGAAAAATGAAGACAGTGTCCAGCTATGTAATGAACTCATAGAATACTCAATGGAAATTGAAGATACTTCTGTTTCTTTAACATTTGCATGTTTAAACTATGCAGCCCATGAAACAAAGACAAATAATAAGTATTTGGTTTGTTTTAGCGTTTATCTTTATAAACAGACCTGTTTATCTTTAAAAATAGGCCTGCCAAACCTTTTCTGAATTGCAAAGTTTTGCTGCAAATGCTTGTTGTTTGGCTGTGCATAAGGGTTAACACTATCAAGAGAAGTGGTATCTCCTAACCTTTGTCTCTTTGCTCAGTGTCTGTCATTGGGTCTCTGTTTTGGTGTCAGTCATTGCTCTCCTTTTGCTGGATAAACAATACAGCTTTTTATGGCAGACTTTCTGAGGTTCCAAAGTCTAGTTAAACAAAAAATAAAATTATATTTCCTCTTCTCTGCTTTTATGCAGTAGACCTCACAATACTTACAGGCGTAGTAGTTACAGAATGAAAGTTCAAGGGATAATCTGAGTTAGTGTGCACAGCCTGTAAATTAAGCTATGTGCCCTCCCTGGAACTAACATTCTCACAGAGAGTTGTGCAAAACACAACGACTGTGTTGTCATAGTGAAGGCATGTACCAGTGTGAAACAGCCTCATACTGCTGAGATCAGAACTCACAACCAGAAAGCAATTCCGTCATATACCTAAGACTGGAGAGAAATGGGCATATATCTCAAAAGGTTGAACTTGGACCCAGGTCCAGACTTCCTCAGAATTTTGTGAGTATTCCAATCTGGAGTTTGGGTTGCAGCTTGTTATATGAAAAAAGGTTGGGTAAAAAATTCAAATCAGGATCTGAACTTTCTCACCACTCAGAGCTGCTTAGATCTGGAACATCTTTTAACAGAGATTCAGGTGGATGGAGGCTGAGAATTTTAAGGCAGAGTTTCTCTCTCTTTTCCCACTTACTCCCTCTTTCCATGTTATTGAGAGGACTGAACCAGCATCCCTATATTGCAAATCCAAATAAACAAATAGGGGTTTCCAGGTTATTCTTGCAAGCATTTTGGGGCACAAAATTAGGTATTTTGGAAATAAATTCTAGAATGGAAGAGAGGGCAGCTGTACTTAGCCAATGGAAAAGACATGTTGAGCAACATGACTTGCTACAGTTGCTCATAGAGCAGAAGAAAATGAACGTTAGAAAAATAAAGCTTTGAGGGCCAAATTCTGCTCTAAGTTACAGGAATCAGTGAGAGTTTTATCCATGTAACAGAGCAGAACTTGGCTCTAGAGTTAATTGATTAATCAGCTAGGAAAACGAAGGACAGAGATGTATTTTTAGGAGCAGTCTGGGATTATGTCTTTATACAATCATTGAACAGTGAATAATGACAGAGGTTATTCTAGACCCAATAGCTGAGCGTAAACCAGGCATCATAATCTATGCTGAATTTAGAAGAGAATTTAGGAGCTACTGTCATCAAGCATGAAATGCTGATGAGGTTCTGTGGAAAGGGCAGTGATTAAAAAATACTGCGCATTTGAAAAGTAGACATCAAAGTAATGTGCAGTGAGTTATAGAAAACTATCTGATATTCAGTAATGCTTAGGATGTTCACAGTGGGAAAAGAGGGAACTAGCTAGGATATATTTTGGAATGCTACAACAAAATTCATGCCAGTAAAATAGAATTTAAAATAGTCTGAAATGGCTAAGGGAGATGGGAGCTGAGGGGAGCACATCTACAATGGTTTGGGTTCTTTGTTTTTTTCCTGAAGAAAATTTTGAATTTTTTTAATCAGAAAACCAACAGGGCTAGGCATTTTCCAGCACAGTTTTGCCTGAAAATTTATTGATAGATTAGATTAGATTAGATTAGATATTTTGGGCAGATAACGGCTGAAAATTTTAGGTTGAAAACTTGTCCCAAAACTTTGGGATTTTGTCCAGACATTTTCAGGTTGTGTGCTTTCTGTTTTCTGATGAACTAATTCAAAATTTCTAGGAAAGCAGACATTAGCCAACCCCTAGTTGTCTGTTTAAAAAAAAAAAGTTTATAAACATTTACAAAAATTGCAATGACACTGGGAAGGGAGGTTGTTACAGTCGCTGGTTGAGTTCCCGTTAGGGTTGGTCACCAGGCTGCTGTAGTGGACCAAACCTTGGATCCCAATTTTAAGCTTACTGAGTGAGCACTCACTGTCCCTATATCTGGCCTTTCAGGCACCCTCCCAGGATACAGACTTCAATCTGGTGCCACTACTCTGGTTCAGCTGTACTAGCCTCCAAGCTCAGTGCTAACCCCCCCACATCTCCCCAGTATCTTGTGCATGGCCTCTCCAGAGCTCCAGCATCATGGTTACTCTGGATTACAGTTCGACCCTTCAGAGACGTCATGACAAAGCAAGGGACACACCAATTTGCAAAGAAATTTCTAAACCAGTCACTCTTTATTCAGACAAAGCATGAGATTTATAGAAAAATAACAAACATCTGCATGCAAGACCCTGCCTCAGTTTCCGTAGCCAAGCCTCCTGCCCAGTCTTTCTTCTGGTTGGTCTGCTCTTCCTTGCTAGCAGCTTGTTTAGCAGCAGACTCTAAAACCCATGTTTCTTCCTGTATCTCCATTGGGGTTTTTCTATTATCCAAACCTTGTTCTTTTAACAGTGGATTAGAGTCATTAGTGTCAATTTTCTTTGGCCAGTACTCTCCCCTTGGACAAATCAACAAAAGCTCTTGAAACCTGTATTTTTTGTTTAAGTATCAGTGATTGGACTATCTACACCCATTGTCTGCCTTTCTGCAGACATGTAAACCCCCAAGGACTAATTCTTTGCACCAATGTAGTACTCTCATTATGAAAGTAATAAAATAGATGGAAATATTGATATTCATAAAAATAATATGGATATCTCCAACATTCTGTACAAAGGGAGACTGGGAAATTATGATGTCCCAACTTAAAAGGTAGGCATTTTTTGGCTTCTTTTAAATAATAGCTCTTATTTTTTATATTGCTCTTACTTTACACCTTTATTTGGATGCTTATGGAGAGCAGGCAGCTGATACGGTATGGTTCATAAGCAAAAAAAGTCAATCTTTGGGCTCGAGGATTCTTACGGTTTTCATTCCAGTTCAGATCGGAGCCTCGTTTTTTTGTTTGTTTAACAAACACTGCTGGCACTGAGAAATACCACGTATGTGGAAAAATTGCCGTGCAAAAAGGAATACTGTCTGTCAAGAATTCCAGCTTTGACAATGTGCTTCTAGCAGAGACCACACTGCAGAGTCACTTGAGTAGTCTGTTGATATTTTGCCTTTACATTCTCAAATTTTTAGCTGAAGATGGTTTGTCCGAAAGGGTTTGGGGAATTTTGTTTAACCCTTCTCTGCCTCACTAAATGGCCCAAATGTGTCAGAGGTTGATATCTGTTCGGGATGCTAATGATTCTGAACTGACATACTCCCTCTACTGAACTCAGTAATAAGCTACTCTTGCCTCCAGAATATGTTTCAGCCTTTTTTTTACAGGTCACCATTGTCAATATACAGCAATTAATTTTTTCCCGTAGGAAGAAAATGTTCACAGAGCTAGTAGCACTGTGATCTGCACCCAGGGCTTAACGAGCAGATTCGAACACCTATGTCTCTTCCTATGCCATTGGGTACAGTTACCATGGGTTGTAGCACCACAACCACAGCTGCTCAGTAAATAACTAGTATTTCCTAGTGAAGTATAATTCCAATGTTAGTTTGTTTGCTTGCCTCCTATGTTGTTGAATGGGAGACCTTATGGAAATCAGTATTATTAGATATTTAGATTTTTATCACAAGGTAACTAATTACATATAAAAGTCGAAAACTTTGAAACTTTACCCAGTTCCTAGGGCTCCAGGCTCAAGGCGTAACCCTCTTAATTTAGGCACCCCACCCTTTCCCAGTTCCTAGGGCTACAGGTGAAAAGCACCTAAGTTTACCCGTCTGTGGGCTCTGGGCTCTACTCCATGGGCTCTGGGATCTGCTCCTCCGTGGGCTCCGGCCAAATACCCTTTCCCTGTGGACTCAGGGCTTAATCTTTTGCGGGTTTACGGGGTCTCTTACCAGTGAAAGAGCCTTACACAGTAATATACTACATAACCTCTATTTATTAACAACCACCAAAACCAGACTGCACACGCTACACACAGTGCTCATCATTCCCAATAAGACAGATGAACTTTTCTTGATGGCCAGTCAGGATCGGGTCCATCTGGGAGACTCTAGTTTCTGCGTGGTGTCATTGGCAGATTGTTGAGGTCTGGCAGCTCTGATCTTTGGGGCTGTGTCCTGGAGTTGGTTTCCAAAGAACTTCCTTTTGGACCCCAGTTCCATGCAGTTCCATGCATCCGATGAAGTGGGTTCTAACCCACGAAAGCTTATGCTGAAATAAATTTGTTAGTCTCTAAGGTGCCACAAGTATTTCTTTCTTATTTTCTTTTTGCTGACACAGACTAACACGGCTACTACACTGTAACCTAGTTTATATAGTGATATTTGAGTCCTTTTTTAGCTATACCTTAACCAATCATTATACTAAAATGTTACTAACCAATCCTAACATAGTGTAACAAAATTATCTAACCAATCCTATCCCACCACCTTAATTAAATTACACCTAGCAAAATTAATTATGTAACAGACAGAAACAATTAAAGAACCAGACAGAGACCATACAGATAAACAATAGGGAAGTGAGGACCATAATGACAAAACAATAAAGAAATGAGGATTTCACAACCACAACCGTTGATAAGTGATTTCTTGACAGAATGCTATCAAACTAAGTTTTCTTTAACCATCTTAAGATCTGTTTCTTTATCTGGTGATAGTGGGTGCCGTTAGGACGGGATCTCCTTCTTAACAGCCTGATATTACATTGTTTTAATGTAATTTAGATGGAATGTGAAGATGTGACTTCCTGCTTCTCAGCTAATGGCTGCTGCTTGGCTTATACTTACAGTTTGTGATGGCCCCCTAGCTGCTGTTATGCTGATGGCCAGAGCATAGCATGCTCCACCCATGCCCTGCCTTGTCTCTGGCATGTCATACTCAGCAAAGAGCAGCCGAGGGTGGTGTAGAGCTGGTTCTCCCACCTTTCCCCCACTGGGATTCCCCACACTGGGGACATGACAAAGTAAGGGACACACCAATTTGCAAAGAAATTTCTAAACCAATCATGCTTTACTCAGACAAAGCATGAGATTTATAGAAAAATAACAAACATCTGCCTAATTAGGGCAGCTCTAAGTCCTTTGGCATTGCCTGATCAGTGGGGTCAAGAGTCTGGCCATATGCTCATTTATTTTGCTGACAAGGAAATAAAAACAGGACAGTAAGTATCTGTGGTTGATTCCAAATGGTTAAGTAAGTTGTGCCCCAAATTTGACCTGCCTTACATTCTTTGATACAGAATCTAACAAAGTTATCAGAAATGCAGTGGAAGAGGACAAAATGGGTACAGACGGCAATTGTTTTCAAGTATAAGCTGTAATGGAGAGGAACATGCGTAATATTACGCTCATGCTTAGACTTTATTCTTTCTCACGCGTGTGCACACACGCTCACTCTCTCTCTCAAGTAACTGAAACATTGAGAAGGGATTCAAGCAATTTGTCATTCACAGTCTAAAAATGTCCTGTACGTTATTGTGGAAGTGCTCAAATGCCCCCACCACATTGTGCTGGATGCTGCATATGCACATCGGAAGCCATGAAACACGACTGAAAAAGCCTACTATCTAAGAAGACAGTTCAGGGAGATGGATACAATTAAATATATAGATTTTTAAATTATGCATTATATATATTCTTTTAAAATAATTAATAAAAATATCTCTTCTATCCCAACTGTCCCATATGTAGTCTGCCCTTTTTTGTGGGCTTCTCAGAAGTGAGTCTTGAGATGAGGGTAAAAAAAAAAATCCTAAAAAAAAAAAAAATCCATATGTCAGGGTTTGCTTAGGTTTTTAGGATCTTCCATTTATAACCAATAATTACCTTAACAGAGAGCATTGCATGGAATTAATGACAGCCTAGGTTTAATGGTCCTTGGTTATGTCTCAGGCCATCAGCTTTTCCCGTCTGGCCATCAATCCCACGGAAATGCCCTGAACCTCCATTATTATTGCTTAGGTAGCTGACAGTTCTGCTGCAACCAATGCCTTCTTTCTTCCAATGAGAGAATCTTACAGCTAATACTTTCTTTCTTCTCACTTTAGTTATCTGAAGTATTACCAAGACACTTTAAACAACTGGTACCCCAAATGATGAGGCTGTTGGCTGTAGATTTGCCTAGGACTACACCTTCAGGGTCCAAGACCCAGCTCCTCAAAGGTATTTAGGCACCTATCTGCTTCTTTAGGCACCCGAGTTCACCATTTAGGCACCAATGCCACCTAATCTTGTCGGTGTCTAATTCCCACCAGCATTTGCAAATCTGCCTAAGCCTGATGCCACTCCGCAACTAATGAGCAGCTCAGAGCCGTAGCTCAAGCCAAAGCCTCAGAGGCCTCAAAGCAGGATTCTCAAGCTAGGCTATGTCTACACTACGGACCTTACAGCAGCACAGCTGTACCGCTACAGATGTGCCGCTGTAAGGTCTCCAGTCTAGCCGCTCTTTGCCAGCAGGAGAGAGCTCTCCTGCCGGCATAATTAAATGACCCCAACGAGCGGCATTAGCAATGTGGGCAGGGGATACTCTCCTGCCAACATAGTGCTGTCCACACTAACACTTTTGCCAGTGGAATTTGTCGGTTAGGGCAGTGTTTTTTTCCACACCCCTGACCGACAAAAGTTTTACCAACAAAAGTGGTAGTGTAGACAAAGCCCTAGACGGGATCATGTGTCTCTCCAGCAAGGCCTGATCCCATAGGTGTGCTCTGAGCATGCCTAAGATAGGGTTGCCACCTGCCTGGTTTTGTACTGCCTTGCTTCTTTTAAAAAAACAAAACAAAAAACAAACTTGGGACATGGTAGAGTGCTTTGCAATTCACACCCCCAGTAGTCCAGATGGTGGTGCCATTTTAAGATAAGGTACAAAAAAAGATAAAATAATATTAAAAATATATAATCAGGAGTGGCCAAACTTACCGAACCTCTGAGCCACATACAATAATCTTCAGACGTTCAAGAGCCGCAAGACACACACAACCTGCCCTATGGGGCAGCTCCTACTGGGGTTTGGGGCTTCTGCCCCGATGCCCTCTCCCCCAGTGGCTGGGTTATATTGAGGGTGGGGAGGTGGCGGCCAGTGGCTGGGTTATATTGAAGGTGGGGAGGTGGCGGCCAGTGGCTGGGTTATATTGAGGGTGGGGAGGTGGCAGCCAGTGGCTGGGTTATATGGGGGGTTGGGAGGTGGCGGCCAGTGGCTGGGTTATATTGAGGGTGGGGAGGTGGCAGCCAGTGGCTGGGTTATATGGGGGGTTGGGAGGTGGCGGCCAGTGGCTGGGTTATATTGAGGGTGGGGAGGTGGCAGCCAGTGGCTGGGTTATATGGGGGGTGGGGAGGTGGCGGCCAGTGGCTAGGTTATATGGGGGGTGGGGAGGTGGTGGCCAGTGGCTGGGTTATATTGAGGGTGGGGAGGTGGCGGCCAGTGGCTGGGTTATATGGGGGGTGGGGAGGTGGTGGCCAGTGGCTGGGTTATATTGAGGGTGGGGAGTTGGCGGCCAGTGGCTGGGTTATATGGGGGGTTGGGAGGTGGCGGCCAGTGGCTGGGTTATATTGAGGGTGGGGAGGTGGCGGCCAGTGGCTGGGTTATATGGGGGGTGGGGAGGTGGTGGCCAGTGGCTGGGTTATATGGGGGGTGGGGAGGTGGCGGCCAGTGGCTGGGTTATATTGAGGGTGGGGAGGTGGCGGCCAGTGGCTGGGTTATATTGAGGGTGGGGAGGTGGCGGCCAGTGGCTGGGTTATATGGGGGGTGAGGAGGTGGTGGCCAGTGGCTGGGTTATATGGGGGGTGGGGAGGTGGCGGCCAGTGGCTGGGTTATATTGAGGGTGGGGAGGTGGCGGCCAGTGGCTGGGTTATATTGAGGGTGGGGAGGTGGCGGCCAGTGGCTGGGTTATATTGAGGGTGGGGAGGTGGCGGCCAGTGGCTGGGTTATATGGGGGGTGGGGAGTGTCCGGGTGTTGCGACGGGGGCGTGGGGCAGTTCTGACTAAGAACTGATACTTGTCAGACCCTGCAGCAGAAGGGCCAGATGCACACACACAAGCAATAGCCGGGGCACAGGGACATGTAGGGTGAGTGTGAGAGAGGTGCCGGTGAGAGACATTAACTGAGCTCGGCCTGGAAACCTGCAAGCATCAATTTGCTTGGAATACTGACTGGACTGGAGAGGCACTAGGCCTGTAGAGCCTTGTCTCTCGACTCTCCTGCCCCAGGAACCCAAACATTTACCGCTGTCGCTCACTTTGGATTGTAACTGTTAAGCTTTTGTACTTAGCGTTATCTGTGACCTTTGCCTTTCTTGCCAACCCTAGTAAAATACCTGTTCACTTAGCCATGCGTCTGAGTGGTTATTTGAGCCCCCTAGGGTTAGTGCCTACAAGGCCTAGCTGCTAAAGCACTTTCAGTGCTCGCCTCCAAGTCCTGGTACTGCTGGCATGCTCCTGGCACCTTCGGGGTTTGGTGTACTCCAGCACTAAGCAGCGATAATAATTAGAGAGCTGTCGAACATGAATAGGGGATGGAGAGAAAGAGCAATGGTTTTGACTGCCAGGGCACGGGCTACTACGGTGACCAGACGCAAATGTAAAAAATCGGGACGGGGGAGGGTGGGTAATAGGAGCCCATATAAGAAAAACACCCAAAAATCGGGACTGTCCCTATAAAATCAGGACATCTGTTCACCCTACGGGCTACCTAAGCAGTTGACCTGGCTTCGGTGCCTGCCTCCAGGAGAGCGTTCACTGCTGAGGTTCCCAATTAGAGAGAGGCACTTATCTCAGGCACAAGGAGGGAAACCAGGTCAGCTGCTTAGGCACCTAAGCCCCTCTTCCTGCGACTCTTCTTGGCTTTTCACTCCTGGCTAGCGTAGGAGGTGCCCCATTCACCTTATTGGCTTCTGAAAATCCCTTCCTTAGGCACGTTTCAGAGTAGCAGCTGTGTTAGTCTGTGTCAGCAAAAAGAACAGGATTACTTGTGGCACTTTAGAGACTAACAAATTTATTTCAGCATAAGCTTATGCTGAAATAAATTTGTTAGTCTCTTAGGTGCCACAAGTAATCCTGTTCTTTTTCCTTAGGCACCTAATTCTCACCATGCATTGTATGGGGAGCCTGGGTGCTTTGCTTGGCACTGAGGATTCCACTGGGCGGGAGACCACATAGGAATTAAACACTGAGCGGAGCAACGCCTCAGTACCTTGGAGGTTCTGGGCCCCAGTCTGTAGCTGTAGTTTTAAGAGTAAATGAAGCTCCCAGTAAAGTCAATGGGAGTCGCTTGCAAGGAGCAGCTGCAAAAAATCAGGTCCTAGGTATTGCTCAGGAAGTAAGTGGGAAATCACTGGCAGTTTTTTCACAAAGGAAATAGTTTGGTGGGAGCAGGAGAGAGAGGGCATGTTAACAGATATGTCAACATTCATAAAAATATATGTGTTTAAAAAAAATAGGTTTTCATGGTTCCGGTGGTGGTTGTCCTTGTTTCCTTGCAATTGATGGTTCTTTGGCAGGCTTTCTAAAGAAACAAATAAGTTGTAGCTCAGGAGGCAAGAAACCAGCAGAAATTGTTTTAGGTGAAAATGCCTTGCTATGTGGATATTCAAAAGTATGTGAGTTAACATTGGTGCTGACTACATTTCCTTTAACTTCATTAGCAGTTCATCTTGCTTTCCCATGCATGACGCTGGAGCAACTAGTTCACCTTAGTGCCTTCTGGTACGTAATTCATCAAAGTGGCAGACGAGTGCTTGAAGAAAAATGCATGTAAATACTCATTAGGAACCTGACTCACAAAGGCATGAATATTTCTACCCATATCATTAGGTCCCTCAGGATTATAGTAATGCGTGTGTGTGAATGAAAATGGACTTAGCTCTGTGTGAAAAATGAGACTATAACACCCCTTGGAAATACCACTACACAAATTGTTTAATTTTTTTAGTAATTCTGTTGAAAAGATTGTGGGGTTTTTTTTGTTAAGATTATCTTAATAAAAAAAATCATTCTTCAGTGGCTGTTTCCACACACAAATCTTCATTAAGATGAAGCTAAGATTGCAGTCAGTTATATGCAGTTTCAGTGAATATTACCTTCCAAGAATGGAAGAGGAAATTAGTAAATAAATAAACCCTCAATTGTTAGAAACCTAGGATGTCCCAAACTATCCTAAGTCTGCTCCATATTGATGCCAGTCTCCGTCTTCCTTCCTAGCCTGTACCGTGTCAAAGATGTGCACCATAGAACAATGCTTTTATAATGTTTTTCATATGTACATGTCTCTATATTAAGTGTAATAATAATGTCACCACAATGTAACTTCTGCTCTTTTTGTGCAAGTACGTTAATAGGAATATGAGATTTTATGTATGGAGACCTGTGTAATGACATGGATAATTGGCTGCCACAGGGCCAAATCTCATGGGGCGCTGAGCACTCCTGTGAGGCACAGAGGCCTTGATCCTCAAAGGTATTTAGGTGAGTTGGCTGCCTAAACACCTTTCAGTGTCTGGGCCTGAATTCCCTTAGTGGTTTGCAGGATCAGGCCCTGACTTGAGGCATGGATGCCTTTAGCATGTTATGTTGGAATTTGTAAATAATAATAAAAGTGTCTGTGTGTGTGTTTGTGCACATTGTAGGTGGCAATAAAGGAAGCTGTGAATTAGCCCAGCCACAATGCCACCTTTACTTACATTGCGTAGTATGTTGCTCCACAAATACAGTATATTCCTGATTATCTGAATAGCGTGGGGGAGATGGACATGGATTTTATTCGGATTATCAGGAGTTTGGATAATTGAGAGGGCAGGAGCCATTCAGCCGCAGGATTTCCTCCCCTGCTCTGTTATCCAAAATTCCACATTATCTGAGTCCCTTCCTTGTCCCCCACCATGAGAGAGCTGCCCTATGCAGCATGTGTCTCATGTTGAGGGACAAGGAAGGGATTTGGATGATGCAGAGTTTCAAATAATAGGATTTCAGATAAATGGGGATATACTATAGACCCATTGATTTCAATGAGGCTACTCGTGAGTAAGGGTGGCAGAATCTGGCCCTGTACAGTTACAGTTAAGACAATCTAGCTTTTATGGTCTGTGATCAAAAGTAACTGGCTGGCTATGGAAGACCTGGATAGATAAGATTATCTATTAGGGCACTGCTCGTGGTGCAGGGTGCAGGTAGTTTGGGTGCCTGGCTTGAGAAGTGTAACTTTGACTTTGCCGTTCCTGGCATTCTAATCTTGGGGCAGCTTGTGTGGATGGTGGTGGGTTATTTTGTTTTTTCACTTTACCATTTTTGAAAAGCACTATTATGTCAGACCACTGATATGCATCTGCAACCATAATTCCATCTTAATAAGGTTTTTATGGGGGATTTCCTTAGTTTGGTCATTGGACTGGGGAATGGAAGAGGCTAGGTAAGGGGGTGGGGGAGCTTTGTCACCCTGGCTTCCTGAAGCCTGCAGGAAGGGACCCTCTGTAATCTACACCTTCTGTGAGTCTTGGGAGGGGAGCCTCTCTCTTGTACGCCTTATAAGGTGCACAAGTGTATGGGAATCAACTGCTGGGAGAGCCATGTGGTCTAGTGAGGAATCTCACAAGCCTTTATAATCCCTATGATTGTTAGGGTCCCCGAACAACACCCCACCCCACCCCCCCACCCCCGCAGGCCTTGAGGTTTGTGGGTCCATCATGAGCCCTAAGACCTATGGGGTGACTGTAAATCAGGGAGCGGGGCTACAGGGAGCTTTGGGGAGAGTGGATTTATGCTCATGGCTTTTGGGGAGGGGGCTTTTGCAAGGAGCAGTGAGGGCGAGGCAGGAGATCTTAGCACTGCAGAAGGAAGGAAAGGGAAAGTACTTTCCCTGGCTTATGCAACAGGTGAATCTCCTGTTTTTACAGCAATGCGATTCCCTGCTGGTGAACCACGGGTGGCTTGTTGGGTGAAAAAGGCAGTGAAGTGCTAATTCTAATGCTTCCTGCTTGACTTCTCCTCCTGCTCCTGGCAGCCCCCCCCCCCCCCCCCGATCCTGTGCTCCTGGCAGCCTCCCCCCCCCCCCCCCAACAGCCACACCTCACCTAATCCTCATTTCTCCCATAGGCTCTGTTCTCCCCCTCATTAGCCCCAGCCAGAGACCTTTTGCCTCTCAGGTCTTCATGCACCTGTGTCCTCTCTCCTGCACTCCACCCCCTAGAAACCTCATGATTTGGGGGCGCAGCCTGCCAGTCAAAGGAGGAGTCCAGATGTGGAAGGTGCTCATGAGCCGCTTGCATGCAGGAGTCATTGTGGGGTGCACTAGCATCTTCACTGCCATCTCCACCTGAGGAACCTCCTGTTGTTCATCAGAGCGGAACCACAGAACATGATCAGAGAACCTCTTGAGGTCCACGAGGTGGGAGATGGGTGGGAGTGGAGCTGGAGGGGCAAGGGGAGATCAGTGGGGGCATTTCCCACTTCCTGCAGGAAGGGAGAAGCCCCCATCAAGTCTCCTTAGCCCCAGCTCAGGAAGCTGACCAGGCTCTTTGAGTTCTCCCCCTTGCCTCCACAAACCTCTATGAGGGTCCTCAGCCTCTTTCCCTTTCTTTTGTAAGGTCAAAGGCTAATTTCCATTGTCAAACCTTTCAAGTCGTGGAGTCACACGGTGTGAGCTCTCTCTGCATAAGGAAAGGGGCTAGAGCAGTGGCGTAGCCAGGTTTAGAGCACAGGGGGAGCGGAGCTAAAAAAAAGGCGCCGGGAGCAAAAAAAAGGCGCCGGGAGCACACAAAAAAATGCTACGCTCTGGCTGCAGCGCAGGAGCAAAAGGCGTCGGGAGCAAAAAAAAGGTGCCGGGAGCAAAAAAAAATGCTACGCTCCGGCTGCAGCACAGGAGCAAAAGGTGTTGGGAGCAAAAAAAAGGTGCCGGGAGCAAAAAAAAAAAATGCTACGCTCTGGCTGCAGCGTCGGAGCAAAAAAAGGCGCCGGAAGCAAAAAAAGGCGCCGGGAGCAAAAAAAAATGCTCCGCTCTGGCTGCAGCATAGGAGCAAAAGGCGCCGGGAGCAAAAAAAAATGCTACACTCTGGCTGCAGTGTCGGAGCAAAAAAAGGCGCCGGAAGCAAAAAAAGGCGCCGGGAGCAAAAAAAAATGCTCCGCTCTGGCTGCAGCACAGGAGCAAAAGGCGTCGGGAGCAAAAAAAAGGCGCCGAGAGCAAAAAAAATTGCTACACTCTGGCTGCAACGCAGGAGCAAAAAGCGTCGGGAGCAAAAAAAGGCGCCAGGAGGGAAAAAAAATGCTCCGCTTTGGCTGCAGCGTAGGAGCAAAAAAAGGCGCCGGAAGCAAAAAAAGGCGCCGCTTTTGCTCAGTGGGAGAGCGGCCGCTCCCCCTGCTCCCCCGCCACCCCCACCCCCCCGGCTACGCTACTGGGCTAGAGACTAGTTTGTTAAACACGTCCAGGTTAGGTCTTCAACATTTGTGTGATGAGCTGTGCACTAAAGTCACCAGAACTGATATTCCTTAGCAGTGTTACTAAAGACAATGTTAATTGCTCTCGTAATTTGAATTTAATCAACTACATTTTGCTCCGGGGCACTAGATCTTAGCTAAGGGAATCCATGCAAGTCAGTTATCTTGCCTTTTTTGCTATAAAGTGGGAAACAGACAAATATCATTAGAATACGTCTAGACTTCTGCTTAACAGCTCTAGTTTAGGGTCTCATAGTTCAGGAACAGGTTGTCAGACTTGCTTCAGATTTTATGGAAAAAAGAGCTAATTTACATGTTTTGAGAACAATATACATAAAAGGTGAGGCTGAAATCAGGTTTATAACAGAAACTCAGTTGCTCTCTTAACTATGACACAACGGCTGTCGCTCTGTTAATGATTCAGTGCTTGGTTCATCTTCTCATGTACAGCTGTAAAATGTAACATTACAGTTAACAAAGTTATTATCATTTTATTGGCACAACTTACTGTAGGAAATGTTGCTATCATAATTCAAAATTTCTTCATTCTCTGAGACATTTCTAATGCCACTGCACTTGTAACAGTGACTGTTGTAGATGGTGCTAATTGATAATTTAGTACATAGATAATTTGCATGTCTTGAAAAAATCAGGTCTAGTTATTTAATAGACGGTATTTACTGATTTCTAGAATACTCATTTCTGAGTACAGTATCTGAGACATAGTACAAATTTTAAACGAAGTTTAAAACAAAACTGTGCCCTGTGCCTACAAGAACCAGAAGCTCTTACTAAGAGAACTGTGCAAAAGAACTAAAACCAGAAAGGAAGAGCTGGTGCACAATAGACAGTACAATGTTGTGCTGACCTAAATAGAAAGACTTAGCATTGAACCTTGGGAATCTCATGGACATCCTCAGAGAGGATGATCCATAGACAAGGTCCCTGGTCAAAAACGGCCTTATCCCCAGAGGGGAACTTGGGATAGTGAGCGCAAACAATGCAGGTGACCTCAGTTTTCTTGGAGAGACAGAGGGATATGCTAACGTACTTCCAGCCAGCACTATGCTCTTTGGAAATGTAGGGTCAAATCCAGTCCAGGCTAGCACAGCAAATGGAAGGAGACATGTAGGCTACTGCATTCTCCTTAATCGAGGAAAGACCATCTAGACCTGTTCAACAAATCGTGAATAATGCTGCAAGATATCATCATTCCACAGGAGCCTATTTAAGGGCCGCATCATGAAACAGTCCTGTCTTCTTAGTCCAGTATATCATCACTGGTAACTCACTGCACCTTGTTGCATACTGCGTATTTGATTATCTTTAGCTTTCCTTCTTTCTTTTCCTTAATTCTCCTGTTAAACAATGGGATAAGGTGTATTTGTAGATTGATAAAGATGGTGTATACATCTTTTAATAACCTGGCTTATTTTCATGCAAGTTTGTGGTTTTCCTCTGTCTTCCATTGCCTTGTAAACACACATTGTATGGATGTACTCCATCTCCTGTTACTGTGTATCTTTTGACAGACAAACTAGAAAAAGTGCAAACCACTAGTTATCAGTGTGATTGTAAAATATGTGTATGCAATAAAGACAAAGAAATGTATTAATAAAGCACTATGATAATCTTGACAGTGATTTTGTTTAAAACAAGTGTAGTTACATGCTGAACTGTTATCTGTATAACATTAGTGCTGCAGATGACAATCCAAGGGAGACAATTTGCTGACATTTGGCACCAGAGAAACCTGAATAAAATATTATTTCCATTCACCAAAGCAATGTTTTAAGTAATAGAATCTGTTATAACATATGAAAATGTTAATAGAAAACATTTACCTACCCAACAGGGTGTTTGGGAAGCACTCTGAGATCCTTGTACTAAAAGGTGCAATATATGAGTAAATGAATTAGTAATAATTATTTTATTGCCTAGTGGATGAAAAAGTGATTCCTGTTAATTCTGAAGGGTTTATTTCTTTGCAGCCTTTGAAAATGCACTGCAAGAGTTGTGCACTGGTAACCAGTTCTGGACACCTCTTGGGAAGCAAACAAGGCAACAGAATCGACCAGACTGAGTGTGTAATACGAATGAACGATGCACCCACTCGAGGTTATGGAAAAGATGTTGGAAACAAAACTAGCCTTCGAGTCATTGCACATTCTAGTATCCAGAGAATTCTGCGAAACCGCAATGAACTGTTAAATATGAGTCAAGGTACTGTGTTTATCTTCTGGGGTCCCAGCAGCTATATGAGAAGAGATGGAAAAGGTTTGGTTTATAATAATCTGCAATTGATGAATCAGATACTACCTCAGTTAAAAGTATATCTGGTTTCTCGGCACAAGATGCTTCAATTTGATGACCTCTTCAAACGGGAAACTGGCAAAGACAGGTGAGGAAATTTATGTGGGTACATTTGGGGAAATTTCCATAGCTGCAGAATAATGGCATTTACACTCATCAGCTTCAGATTAACTCAGAGGGAACATCATGCCCGTTAAATGTGGTTGTAATATGATTTTACATGCTAAATAATACTTAGCATTTGTAACTTAAATCAAAAATGTGCATCAAAATAATTTGTATTGAATATTTGTCCATTAACTTATAACACTAAAAACAGTGTGTGTTGTATACAATCAAGCAAGGGAATTGCAGAAAGAACCTGCCAGGAGATAGACACTGCGTTTTAAATCTCACTTTGGGGTAATAAACCTGAAAGCAGTTTTTTACTGGTTTTGAAAAATCAGAATTGATAGGTTTTACTTTCTTATGGAGGAAATGCTACTGTTCTGTGAATTATAATGGCTACTTATTGAATTTAAGCATTCTTGAACATTGCTGCTGTAAAGCTTCCTGTAAAACAAATACACACTTTTTTCATATATTAGGTGCTTCTGAACAGTTCATCTTCCATTTACAGCTGGGAAAAAAGAAATTGTTATGATAGTTAGATTTTTATGAGACTTTCTGTAACTTATAGACTGATCTTCAAATGAAATTTTTAATAAGTGACCGACTGCAGGACTGGAGTATTTTTGTGCATAATATAGGTAAATGGGCTTTTAAGCCAGGGACTTTCTCTTTCTCAAGAAAAATACATTTGTTTTTATTTTTATGAACTCATTATATTTGTACATATTCAATATGCAGCAGTAAAAATGGTACAGGGTCCCCACTTCAGTACAAACGAAGAGGTGAGTACACAGTGCAGTACGTCATTGTGAACAGTTTTTCCCACCTAGAAACTTACTGCAGAGTCCAGCCCATGCAGCTGGTCTTAGTATTGGGCAACCATAAGGGATGTGGGGGATGTGACTTGTCTTCCAGGCTGCAGGGCAGGGTCAGAGGCAGAGCCACGCCGTGGCAGACTATTACACCCTATTGGCTGAAGGGGCCCTTTTTTGAACCGTCTTTTGGTTCTGTGTTTGGACAGCACCTAGCATAATGGGGGCATGGTCCATGACTGGGGCGCCTAGGCGTTACCGCAATACAGATAATAAATAATAATGATAGGTAGCTGTCTCTGCCCTTTAGAAGCCCACACTGTAAGGTAAAGGACCACTGCAACCAAGATACACTGTATCCTCTGGTCCCAGCCTACCTTGTGCATTGCTACCTAAGAGCTGGTCCACACTAGGGGTGGGGGTGGGGGTCGAACTAAGATACGCAACTTCAGCTACATGAATAACATAGCTGAAGTCGAAGTATCTTAGTTCGAACTAAAAAGCACTTACCGCGGGTCCAGACGCAGCAGGCAGGCTCCCCCGTCGACTCCGCTTACACCTCGCGCGGAGCAGGAGTACCGGTGTCGACGGCGAGCACTTCCGGGATTGATTTATCGCGTCTAGACAAGACGCGATAAATCGATCCCAGAAGATCGATTGCTACCCGCCGAATCAGGCGGGTAGTATAGACATACCCTAAGAGTCCCACATAGGCTAGGGCTCTGCACAGGGCGTGCAGTACTGCCCCCTAAATCTTGCCCCTCCTACACTGGCTCCACTGTAAGCAGGGGTGGTGCCAGCTTTTTTGCTGCCCTAGGCTGCGGCGGGAGAGGCTGCCGCTGAAGTGCCACCAAGGACCCCAGCGGCCAAAGAAGCTGGGATCCTCAGCGGCAGCGTCTTCGGCCGCCAGGGTTCTCGGCGGCACTTTGGCGGCAGCCTCTCCCCCCGGCGGCCACCGAGGGACCTGACATGCTGCCCCCCAAATCCTGGCGCCCTAGGCAACTGCCTAGGGTCGCCTAATGGTAGCGCTGGCCCTGACTGTAAGGGACGCTTCAGTGGCTCTGGAGGTGTGGACTGGTATTGCCGGTATAAGCATAATGTAACTATGTCTAGGCCTACGTGTTAAAGATCCTCCTCTCACCTTCACCTTAGAAGTGGTGGCAGGGCCTCTCTTCATTCATTATAATTGCAGAGGGAAATGGACAGCTCTACCAGCACAGAAAAAACGGAGGGGCTCTACCAACACAGAAAAAAGTCTTCCCTCTCCTAGTTTGCTCAGCCGGAAGCTGACAATCCCCTGGGAATTGTGCATTTAACACTTTTTTGGAGGGTGTATGGAATTAGCTGCATCCCCAGTATACAGCGGAGTAAAACTTAACAGTAAGTGTAATGAAGCTTCACTGTGGGCTAGATGGGGCATTTATGCTCAGGCTCTGCCTATAGGGCAGTGCAGTGCTGTATCCTCCCAGTCACAATACCTCTCCTGACCCCCTCTTGCTCTAGAGAAAGTAAGACGCAGCACCCCTTTTTGAGATTCAGGATACTTCCTGCCCTGCTATTTGGCCAGCTCTGCTGGCTACACATAGGGGCGGATGGAACCATGCGTTGCCTCCTCACTTGCAGTGGGGATATCAGGCACGCAGCAGGGATCTGAGCAGGCTCTTTGCGTGCACAGAGTGAGGGCTTTTTACGCCTCTGCAGTCACATCTGCTCAGAGCACAGTCTTGTCCTGTAGGACAAGTGAAAACCTGAAGGAATTTTGTCCTTTAATTACCCTATAGCTGAGTTTATTGTGAGCCCAGTTCTGGGCACCCTCAGCTCCCAGTGGGAACCAAGGGCACTCAGATCCTTGTCACATTTGGTCTTACAAACAGGTTCTGTTGGTAATAAGAAGGCGCACACACCACTGTAGAAGAAATGCTCCTTTAGAGGACACCTCTGACCTACTTGAAGGACTAAGAAGATTAAAACAAGAGATGAAAATAAATGAAAAGGCAGCACAAAAGAAGGAGGAAGGAAGATGAAAGGAAACATGAGCAGGAAGGAATTTGTAGAAAAAAAGACAATTACAGAGCTGTGGTTGCAGGAACAGAACACTGTGTAACCCAGAATGTTCTCTACTCAGTGTATGTTTTTTTTCTATTGAGTGCTACTGAGTTATTGACTGCAAAAAACAAAGGGGGAGAAATCTGATTGCAAGGAAGCAATAATCAAGCCATCCATTTCTGTCTTTAGTATTATGAGAAAAAGGATAATTGGATGTATTGTGCTTTATAAAAAAAGGACTGATTTTTAAAACTGAAGGAGAACCTTCAGAAAATGTCACCAATGAAATAGTATGGCAAATGACAGAGGCTGCAGAGCAATATACTTTGATATTACAAAGTAACTGTACTTGAAAATAACTTTGTAATTGAATAAGGGTACATTAAGAAAATATGATTCAGAACCAATATTACAGTAATTAGATAAAGAAAGTGTAAATGAAATAACTTCAGGAAGAGTATTTCCATAGAGATTATAAATGAGATTTTGGTGGAGCAGAAAGGCCTTTAATTGTAATTTAGTGTGCACTACAGAATTATCAGCACAGTGTGTTAGTTCATCATATAAAAGAATATCTGATAATTCCCCCTAATAAGCACATGACAGCTCTTCTTATTCTTTCATTACAGCTGATTAGCAGTAAAAACAGTAGATATTCTTTTGTTGGACTCTCGTTAAAATCTTTCCTGAAAAGGCAAGACAATGTAACCCTGTTTCTATACTGTAATACTGCAGAGGTGACATTTAGAGAGATGGAAGCATTAACAGTGGTACTTGAACAGGTTTTCAGATTTAAAATTCTTTATGCTCATTGATGGTCTTGTGTTTAAAGTTTGTTTAAATTCCTTTATTTTTCCTATTTATTGAAACCTTGAGAGTTACAGTAACTAACAAAATAATTGTCTAACCTAAAAGGGCCAGACCCTTCTGACAAACGGCCTGGGTATTCTGAGCTGTGCAACCCCTAGGGGTTGGGGGAATCTTGTCTGTTGAGAAGAATCTATTCCCCCCAAATCTCTCACTTCTGTGGCATGCAAACCAATTTTCCTCCTTGGGTGCTTATCCCTTCCCCCTCCACCTCTGAGCTGGAAAATTATTATTTGTATTGCAATAGTGCCTACAGGCCCCAACTGAGCACCCATTGTGCTAGGTGCTGCATATACACCTAGTGAGAAACCAGTCCCTGCCCCAAAGAGCTTAGACTGTAAATAGACATGGCAGAACATAGGATAGGAAAAAGGAAGTATTACTATCCCCATTTTACAGATGAGGACCCAAGGCACAGAGAAATTCAAGGTCAGATTGAGGAACAATTCCTCACGTGAGCAGTCCCATTGATTTTTACACCAGTAAACTTTAATGTAACTCGGCCTACCAATGTGAGTAAGGGGCTTGGAATCTTGCCTTAAGTGACTTGCCCAATGAAACACAAGAAGTCATTGGTAGAGCCAGGAATTTGACCCCAATCTCCTGAGTCCCCAGCTAGTGCCTTAACTAGAAGACTGTCCTCCTTCTGCGATAATCTTCATGATCAACTGCTGGTGGAGTGAGGTGTAGGACGGAATGGATGGACTCCAGCAGTCCCAACCTCATACACATCAGAGGTGGTGCTAAAGTGTTGTTTAAAACACTCCCCCTAAGTCAGAAGCCATAGAATGCTAGAAAGTGGGTCCTGATAGCTGTGGAGTTTTAGCTGGAGAGAGGTTGACTTTTCATGGCATGAAATTCTCTGGTGCCCAAATACCATGATGATGGGTGCATACATGGATGGAAGGAAGGGCTGCTGTCTTTATTGTTCTCACATAGCCGACAGGTCCATTCCTGAGGTGAGTCAAGTAGACTAATTTATGCTAGCCATTGGGCTCCTCATCAATAGTAAGGGGTGGAGGCTAATAGATGGGATAAATGGTTCATTGGAAGCCTCAGTAATGAACCTGTAAGTCACATAAATACCCAAGAGTGGAATCAGGTATGCCCCTTTTAAAGACTGTCCCCAGTTTACAGATGTTCAGTTAGCCAGGGAGGAGCCAGCCACACTAGGATATCTGGGTAACTTCGCAAATGGAACCCCACATTGTTCAAAGATCCCAGATGCCATTAATGACACTCAGGCTAGGTGGAGTCAGAGTCTCTGATCTTGTGCAAGAGGTGTCATGTTATGGCTAACGGATGGCAATGGCTTTAGTCACTGAAGAAAGGAAACTCTCTGCTAAGAATCACAGAATTCCCAGGCATGGAACACAGAGTGGCTGAGGCGCATCCACAGACCAGCTCTTGCAAAAGCTCATTTTGGCTGGATTGAGCTCTTGGGGCCAAATCCTGGTCCCACTGAAATTCTGTGTATGTCTACACAGCTTTCGGCAGCGAGCCTCTGGGGTCAACAGATCTGTGCTAGCGCTAGAAATATCTGTGCAGAAAGTGCTTTGAAGTTGCTTGGGTGGGGACGTGCTCAGGTCCCATAGCCACAGCTTCAAAGCACTGTCTACACAGCTATTTTTAGAGCACTAGTGCAAGCCCCGAGCTGGGAGGCTTGCTGCCGCAGGCTGTGTAGACATACACAATGGGACCAGCATAAGGTTCTAAATGGCATCCTGTGTCGCCATGCATTTGGGTGATGGTTTCCATTAAGTAATTATCGATACAGAGTATTTTTCTGGTAGTTAACTAGTATCAGAATATAAACACCGGTTTGGAGGCTACGGTTGCTTAAGGCAAATGTCACAAAAATATTAATGTTTCTGTGCCCAAAATGAATGACAGCAAAAGAGGAGTTGGTTGCCCAATTTTCATAACCTTTCACAAGAATGGAGAAAACTGCCCAGAAATTACTTTAGATGTTTCAAGAATTATTTGTCACCCTGGAAACTTAATTATGTTTTAACTTTTAGGAAGATATCCAACACTTGGCTCAGCACAGGATGGTTCACAATGACTATCGCGTTAGAACTCTGTGACAGGATAAATGTTTATGGCATGGTGCCACCAGATTTCTGCAGGTAAGATGTATTTTGGAAACATTATTTGCTAGCCAGGTTGAACATTGGAGATAAATATTGAAATCTTTAATTTTGTTTCCAAGAAACACGTCTACAGTCTTCTTGAAGTAATTAATTAACATGTCCCAGGATCTGGTTCAAGAAACAACAAACAGCATTTAATTCCGTTACATAAAATATTAAATGTTTTTGTTCATACAGTGGGAGAATTAATCCATCTTGTTGGTGTCTTTTAGCCTTTGAATATTTATCAGCTAAACTAATGCAATAATTGGCATGAAATTAATCTGGAAAATATTAGTTTCAATCCTCCTCTGAAGGGATTTTTCATTACAGAAGGAGGGAAGCTCTGACAGTTTGACTAGTTTCTAAACTGAACGATTTATGAAACCAAAATTAAGATCTCGGTTCCCCTGACATGTAAGCCCTACACATCTGGAAAACTGGCCACCAACATTGCCCCCACAAAATCTGAATTTGCACGTGTAAAATGGATGGTTAATCTTGCCATTAGCTATCTTGTGCGTGCAAATGTGGTTTGCAGGTGAAAGAGGCAGCCCTCAGATTTTTGCCAGTGGAACTGGCTAGTGTTAGAAAGTTTGGTAACAGGTGTAAGGTGTCAGGGGGGAGGGATAGCTCAGTGGTTTGAGCATTGGCCTGCTAAACCCAGGGTTGTGAGTTCAATCCTTGAGGGGGCCATTTAGGGATCTGGGGGAAAAAAATGTGTCAGGGGACAGTACTTGGTCCTGCTAGTGAAGGCAGGGGACTGGACTCGATGACCTTGAAAGGTCCTTCCAGTCTAGGAGATTGGCATATCTCCCTTTGAAAAAAAAAAGAGAGGTAACTTGCTACAAAAATTGACATTGAGCCATTTCACAAGTACAGTTTATCTTGGACCACATTCAGTGCTCATATGCAACAAGGGGAAGGGATTCAGTACAACTTTTCATCGCTCATTCCCCATTTGAACTAGTGGGTGCTTCATTGAATTTTCTGCTGCAAACTCACTGACTTCACTGAAGTCTAGTTTATCAGTAAAATGACTTTCAGTGGCAAGGAAAGCAAGATTACAGAGATGGGTTGGCTCATTATATCATGGAGGTAGAGTTTCTTTTGTTTTAATTCTTTTGAGCATTAAAAATGACCATTCACAACCTTGCATTTGTGCTGACCATGAAGAAGTAGCAGTTTATTGACAGGATCTTTACCATAGGCAATGTCAACACCAAACTGTAGGTGGTGAGAATTTTTATGTCTTTCTAACAGAACATTAATGACTGTAACTTGGGCTGTCCCTACCAGAGCTCCCAAATTTCACAAGGAGCTCTTCAAGGAAAGCATCAGAGAGATCAGATGCTATGGATATCATAAACAACTTCTATTGCACTCCGCCTACTTGAGCTCTCCTGCCAATTCAATTGGATAAGACCTTCTTCACTTCCTACTCTAAAACTGTGAAGTTCCTGGCACCATTATAATGGCTGCCATGTCCTATCCCAGAAGTGGTTGCATTCTGGTGGTAAGTGAAGTGATCCCTCTGAATTTATAAGTCATAAATCTGTGTACCACTTTAATTCAGTGTAAAGCAAGGCAACCCCTGAGGTTTGTTTGTTGAGGTATAGATGGAAAAAAAGAAGGGCAATCCCTGGTCCAGAGAGCTTAACATCTTCACTGTGACCATGTGTAAAATGTTCATAAGAATGAGTGTACTGTAACAAAGTGGTATAATATTAAATTATAAGACACTATAATATTTACTACTGTTTACATAAGAACATAAAAATGGCCATATTGGGTCAGACCAATGGCCCATCTATCCAGTATCTGGTCTTCTGGCAGAGTCTGGTGCCAGATGCTTCAAAGGGAGTAAACAGAACAGGGCAATCATCAAATGATCCAGTCCCAGCTTCTGGCAGTGAGAGGTTTAGGCACACTAAGAGCATGTGGTTATGTCTCTGACCATCATGGCTAATAGCCATTGATGGACCTATCATCCATGTTTATCTAATTCTTCTTTGAACCCAATTATACTTTTGGCCTTCATAACATACCTTGGCAATGAGTTCCACAGGTTGACTGTGCATCTGTCAAGTAGTACTTCCTTATGTTGGCTTTAAACCTACTGCTTATTAATTTAATTGGGTGACCTCTTGTTCTTGTATTATGGGAAGGGGTAGCTAACACTTCCCTGTTCACAGTCTCCATACCATTCATGATTTTATAGATCTCTATCATATCATCCCTTAGTTGTCTCTTCTTTTCAAGATGAACAGTCCCAGTCTTTTTACTCTCTCCTCATATGGGATTCCATACCCCTAATCATTTTTGTTGCCTTACTTTTTCCAGTTCTAATATGTTTTTTGAGATGGGGTGAGCAGAACTGCACACAGTATTCGAGGTATGAGCATACTGTGGATTTATACAGTGGCATTATGATATTTTCTGTCTTACTTTCTATCCCTAGCCTAATGGTTCCTAACTTTGTTAGCCTTTTTGACTGCTGCTGCACATTGAATGGATGTTTTCAGAGAACTATCCACAATGACTCCAAGATCTTTTTCTTAAGTGGTAACAGCTAATTTAGACCCCATCATTTTGTATTATAGTTGGGATTATGTTTTCCAGTGTGCATTACTTTGCGTTTATCAATATTGAATTTCTTCTGCCATTATGTTGCTCAGTCACTTAGTTTTGTGAGATCCTTTTGCAACTCTTCGCAGTCAGCTTTGGACTTAACTATGTTGAGTAATTTTGTATCGTCTGTGAACTTTGCCTCCTCACTGTTTATCCCTTTTCCCAGATCATTTATGAACGTGTTGAACATCATTGATCTCAGTACAGACCCCACTGTTTACCTCTCTCCACTGTGAAAACTGATCATTTATTTCTACCCTTTGTTTCCTGTCTTTTAACCAGTTACTGATCCATTAGAGGACCTTCCCTCTTATCCTGTCACTGCCTACTTTACTTAAGAGCCTGTGGCGAGGGACCTTGTCAAGGCTTTCTGAAACCCCAAGTGCATTATATCCAATGAATCACCCTTGTCCACATGTTTGTTGACCCCCCTCAAAGAATTCTAATAGATTGGTGGGGCATGATTTCCCTTTACAAAAGCCATGTTGACTCTTCCCCAATTTATCGTGTTCATCTATGTGTCTGATAATTCTGTTCTTTACTATAGTTTTTTTTTTATTGGTGTTACATTAGCTATTTGCCAGTTATCTGGTACAGAGGCTGATTTAAGTGATAGATTACATACCGAAGATAGTAGTTCTGCAATGTCATATCTTAGTTCCTTCGGAACTCTTGGGTGAATACCATCTGGTCTTGGTGACTTATTACTGTTTAATGTATCAGTTAGTTTGTTCCAAAAGCTCCTCTATTGACCTCAGTCTGGGACAGTTCCTCAGATTTGTCGCCTAAAAACAGTGACTCAGGTGTGAGACTCTTGCTCACATCCCCTGCAGTGAAGAGCGATGCAAAGAATTCATTTAGCTTCTCTGCAATGGCCTTGTCTTCCCTGAGTGCTCCTTTAGCACCTTGATCACTCAATGGCCCACTGATTGTTTGGCAGGCTTCCTGCTTCTGATGTACTTTAAAAAAATTAGCTGTTTGTTTTTTGTCTCTTTTGCTAATTGCTCTTCAAATCCCTTTTTTGGCTGCTTAATTATACTTTTACACTTGGCTTGCCTGAGTTCATGCTCCTTTCTGTTTTCCTCAATAGGATTTGACTTCCAATTTTTAAAATATGTCTTTTTGTCTCTAACTGCCTCTTTTACTCTGTTTAGCCTTGGTTCCATTTTTTGGTCCTCCTACTCTCCCTTTTTTTTAAAAAAAAAAAAATTTGGGGTATACATATAGTTTTAGCCTCTTTTATATACATGGTTAATATTTATAGTTCAGTGAACAAATTATAGTACAGCGGTTCATTTACCTGCTCATAAAGATGGGAAAAAGCAGTTTAATAAGCAATGGAATTTAATCTATCCTTATTAAAGGGCACAGCCTACATCTGTGCTGTGGAGACTAACTCTGGGGAAGGTCATCTACAAAGGCCCCTGAAAAGAACCCAGTGCTCCCATAAATACAACCTGAACTGTCTGGTTTGTCCTTAGTCGGCTCATTAAATTATAAAATATTGTAGCAAATAAAGCATGATACATATTTTCAAATATATGGTTACAAAATACAGTATAGAGCCATTAACTATTGTCTACTACTAGAAATGTGCACAAAAGGCTGGACTTCAGAATTTTGTTCCTCTGGAACAATGTATTTTAGGTCCAACATGGTAAAAATTTGCAATAAAATAGGTTTTCATTATTTTCCAGATTAAAATCCTCCTAATGTATTGCTGATTATGTAGTTGAATATCAAATACAAATATATTAAAATGTATTGTATAATATTCATATTTATATTCAGAATTAAAATAAAACCAAATTTACAATTCCTCTTACCCATTTTTAAAGTATTAATTAGAAGAGTAATGAGTCTGGGTGATCAGTGTCATGGAACTAAATTAATATCACATCTGTAATGTGAAGGACATTTCAGAGGAATCATGAATATTACATAGTTGGTTCTGTTAAAATTATTAGCTTAAGATCATTAACCAAACTTTTTTCTACCAGGGCAGGGGGAAACAAATTCTGTTTGAAGGAATTTGTCCTACAGAATGAGAAGATTTTCATTGTCAACACGAACACTTAGGTGTATAAATTATTTTGTACATTTACTAAATTTAATATTTTCGTGCGTTGGTAGTTGCAATTGAAAGTGAAATGGTTGACCTGAGTATTGTGATTTTTCTGGTGTTATGCAATAGATCCATACGTAAGATTGAATCGTTCACCTTGATTATAATATTACTGGATTTTATCAAAAGTGAAGGGTGTGTCTACACTGCAATTAAACACCTGCAGCTGGCTTATGTCAGCTGACTTGGACAAAGGGGCTCATGATAAGGGGACGTTTAACTGCGATGTAGATGTTTGGGTTGGAGCCCGAGCTCTGAGATCCTCCACTCTTGTGGAATCCAAGATCCCGGGCACCAGCCCAAGCCCGAACATCTACATCACAATTAAACACCCCTTAACCCGACTCCCACGAGCCTGAGTCAGCTGACGGAGGCCAGCTGTGGATTTTAACTGAGGTGTAGACATACCCTAAGGTGCCCCGATGTTGCTCTTATGCCACTCTATGTGAGTATCTGACTTACAAAGTGCTGCTTGGATAGGGATGTGCTGTAGCTGTTGAGTATTCTGGTAGTAAGATGATAACCTGCTTAAGTCCCCATAGCAAAGGTTTAGCACAGGGTACGTCCATACTTACCCGCTGCTTTGGCGGCAAGCAATCGATCTTCTGGGATCGATTTATCGCGTCTTGTCTAGACGCGATAAATCGAACCAGGAAGTGCTCGCCGTCGACGCCGGTAATCCTACTCCGCGAACGGAGTAGGCAGAGTCGACGGGGGAGCCTGCGCGCCGCGTGTGGACCCCCGGTAAGTACCTTTTCATTCGAACTAAGATACTTGGACTTCTGCTACGTTATTCACGTAGCTGAAGTTGCGTATCTTAGTTCGAATTGGGGGGTTAGTGTAGACCAGCCCACAGAGAATACACTACTCTTGCCCCAAAAGAAAATTGAGGAAGATCACCTACTCTGATTTTGAGTGTTCAGGAAGCAAATTACAGTCCATAATGGACTTGGGGCCAGATCTCCCTCTTCTGTAGAGAAGCCCTTGGAAGACATCAAAAGAGCAGAAATACACCATATTTCACAGTGCTTCCTTTAATTGTCCTTGCAAAGTGAGGGATTGAGGTCCTGTAGAATTCACAAAATGTGAGATCTCCTAATTCCTGTGATCCTGGGCACACAAGGAAGTGTCATTCTTCCCCAAAGACAGGAGCCATTCTGCGTGGATGTTCCTGTCTCTACTGGCTCCCATTGCAATCCAGCTCCAAGAGCTGAACTGCCATCTGCTGGGTCCCCTTGGGTAGGTCTGCACGGCACACTAAGCCTGGGTCTGTGGGACCCGAACTTGTGGACTCACAAGTGGACTAGTGTTTCCTATCCCATGCGTCCACACTGCATTGTAAACCTGTGTTTACAGTTGCTGGATCCGAGTTTCACAGCCATGCTAATGCATCTCTTCTGCACTACACAGACCTTCCACCTCAGGTCGGTGGTTTGATCTGCGTCCACTCTGCAAAATGACAGGGCTTATCCCAAGTCACAATGGATTCAGGCTCTGAGAACCCTCCTAGCAGAGTCCTAGGCCTCGGCTCCTGAGTGCTTGCTGATGCAAGTCAGACTAATTTGTGTGTGGACAGAGCAAGGCTTGGGCTCAAACTTGAGTCTCAGCCTGGTCTTAGTTTGCAGTGCAGACAGACATACCCAAGCTTCTGGCTGCCCAGTAGCATATGCCGGAAGGACACAAGAGGGTTGATGTTACTTCTGGCAACATTAACTCCTGATAGGAAATCTGAGACAATCTCAGAATGGTGCCATAGGCAGCCGCCAGGCTCCTGCTCCACTTGCAACACCACAGAACCTTTTCTTGCACTTAACAGCTGCTGGGTGAGGGAGGCTGGCACCATACATATTGCTGCTTTCTGCATTTGGGGGTGGTGCTCTGCCTGAGGAGAGCCCCAACATGGATCTGTGGAGATCTTCCCACACTAGAGCTTATTCTGACCACTGTTTTAATTGCTAACTCTTTTTACACCAGAGGCATATACATAGAGGCAGTTTAGAGTCACGTTAAAAAAATGATATTTTCCTATCAAGAATTCTCTTGTTTGGCTGCGAGGTCATTTCTCATTTGTGGAAATATAGGCAAATTGGTGTTTGAAGTCCTGTAATTTATTCCTTTGGCCACCACCTCCGAATCTGGCTTCTTTGTCCCACCCCCAAGTGCCTTAAATCAAGTAGCTATTGTTCCTAGTTGTGTTGTCTGAAGTTATGCATTTTATTCCCAAATGTATGGCAACTATTCATGATGGGCTATCTCCTTCTGTCCTTACTCACTGACCTCGGTGAGAGCACTGCCTCAGTAAGGGCTGCACAATTCCATCTTGTATAATCAGGAGCAAAATGTATAAAGGTGTTTGGAACAATTTTAATGGGCTAGAAATTAGATTCCAAAGGGGGAAGGGCACTGGAGAAAGGAAGCAAAATTGTCCAGAAAACTTAACAGCCGAAGCACAAAATCTGCTTGTCCATACTTCAACATGATGATTGATGATGATAAAGAATAATGACATTTTATTTGCCCTTCAAAATATATATAGTACTCACCCCAAGTGAGCAAGTATAATTCTGCAAGGCTGATTTACAGCCACTTTTAATTTGTAAAGGAAGAGATTGACTGGAGCGGGAGATGGGATGGCCTTGTTTTTCTGCTTCATTCCTTTCAATGCAAACACTGTTTGCTGTATTTTCAGGTACCAGTGTGGGTGGATACCATCTGTGGAAAAATGTGCACTGAAGTGGCAAAAAGTAAATGATTGACGCCAGAGACAAGTGCTTATTGTGTGTCAGCGCTGGCATGCTATGAGTGGGAAAGTATAGTATATTTTACAAACTGCCATCCAACAGCTCCCTCCCAGCTGTGATATTAATATGCATGCTAACTGACAAAATACTGATTAATGTCCAGTATCAGGCAGTGGTAAAATAGCATCTGTTTTAATATTAATAAATGAGATGACTAGCAATTTCCTGATAGAGATTACTCATGTGTTTCATTTGCTGGTGACACAAGTTAATTGCAGTTAGGAGAGAACATGGTACAGTTAAGTTGGGTAACTGTGTAGTTACTCAAGCCACAGAGTTCAGATCCAAACCCAGCTCTCCTGAAGTTCAGGGGTCTTTGGAGCAGGGATTTAGGTTTGGCTTATATGAGAGAAGAAAAGACTAAACACAAAGGCCCTGGTGCTCAAATGTATTTAGGCACCTAACTCCCATTGGGGATCCCTTTGAAGATCTGGGGCAAAGTTGTTATGATGCAAATCTGGATGTTCCCTTCCCCTGAGTTTGGTGTGTTCCTATAACTGGTTTTGGTTCAGACCCATTTCTAGTGGTCATCATTGTATTAAATGGAATAACCTGGAATTTCTGGAACCCAATCCTGGAAGTGACTGCTCATGAGTGGACATCTGTACCCGTACAGAGTCCCACCGAAGCCAGTGTGGAGTTATTCACAGGATCTGGGTCTAAAATAACACATTGTTATGAAGTAACAATGGGCCCCATCCAGCACAAGATATAGGCCTTCCTACATAGAAAAGTTTGGCCTGCTATGGAAGCCATCAAACAAAGCAAAGAATAAGATCCATTGGAGTTAAACTCGAGGTAGAGGCACAGGGAGAAAGAGGGAAGAGACATAATACAAATAAATTCTTTGCTTCATTTGCTTTTCTGTTCCAAGTTCTTGGGACCATCCAGGTCCCAACTCTCGACCCTGAAGTCTACATGTGTTTCTACAAGTGTAGCTTTGAACTAACTCCTTTAAATAGGGGGTATCTTCCTAATAGGCTTTTATCTTTCCATATGGTGAGAAAAAGGAATTCCCGTCTAATCCAACATGCTGGATACCTACCCTTTTTAATATGATGCAGCCTCAAAGATGCTGTTTAAAAGCCTAGGAAATGCCAGAGCCAGTAAGCCTGGAAGTTATAGCAGGAGTGGACCCTAAGCAGTTAATTTGTTACCACAGTAAAAGTATTAGTTAGATGGATACCATGGACCTGATTCTGATCTCACACACACTGATTTTACAGCAGAGTATTTCCAGTGATTTAAACAGAGTTACTCCAGATTTACAGTAGAGAAAGTGTGTGGGGGTGGGGGTGGAGAGGGGGATTACATGTAAAGGAGCAATAATCTAAATTATATGCACATGCCTATGTATATAGTAGTTTATTTTTGAATACCACATTAAAAATATACCCTGTTAGATTTATGGCAACAGTATAAACCACTCAGCTAGGAGATTTATTTTTCTTTTTAATACATTGGACCTTTTATAATAAACTTAGTGTGTGACATTCATTTGAAATAGAGATCTAGAAATCTACCTGGTGATAGATGAAACCATCTATATTAAATACATATATAAACACAGATTTTTTAAATGAAAAAAATCAGGGTCTGTAGATGAAGTACTAATGGTTTTCTTTTTCTTTTTAGTTCTCATACATATTCCAGTGAGGCTTTGTACAATAAGAACAGAATCAATCTTGTTTTTAGAAATGTACTTTTTTTGTTAGTGTGGTGCTGGAGGATTGATCTCAGTATTGTATTGTGTTATTAGAAAGCTAGACTGATTGAATTAAAATGTTAATCTAAGGGATAAATGGAAAGCAGCAGCAATTTTTTACATTACTGCTACACATACAATATGGAGAATGGTGAAATAAAGAAAATTAGGCAGAGAATTGTGCAGGTGACAGATGCTATACTATAGAAATAATGGGCAATACCAAAATAGTTTAGATTTTTTTTTATATTTGATTGAAATTGAGATCAAACATTAAATAGTTCCTTTTTCAAATGGAAAGTAATAAGCTTGGTATTACAGCTGCCAGCCCTGATTCTGCATTGGGCTATTCCTGCGCCATATCAGGGGCCAGCGCAGCGCACAGCTTAGAGCAACTTCAGAGCGCCTCTGAGTTGCAACAACTTGGAACAACCTTGTATGGACCATTATGCCGGTGCACAATAGTTAGAGTAGTGCATTCTGGCCAACCCTGGGGGCAGGAAGGAGTGAGGCCCAGAGGAATTATGGGGGCTCTGCATCAGCCGGAAAACAGCCCTACACTAGTTGTTTTGCATTGGCCATTTACGCTCCATTTAAGCTCCAGTAGTAACACTGGCTTGGATATGTTTTCTTGTGAGATCAAATTAGCCATGCCCATATTAAAGGCATTTTGGAGGGTAATATGTATATTTTTCAAAACAACATACACAAACAACAAACACAAAACAACATAGAAAATCAAACAGGGGAACCAAAGTGTGGTGTGAGAATTAAAACCAAACACCTTTTCTGTAGCAGGTACCATCAGTGAGTTGAAAATTGTTAAAATGATCCATGTCTCTCTACTTAAAATGTTGTGCTCTGTGGCATCCCTGCAGGTTGATGTGCCTGGGGTTACAAGGTCTAAGAGATGCCCTGTGTGAATGGCTTTAATTTTTGCCCCCTACGTATATGAAAGGTATAATAGAAGGAACTCATTTGTGCATTGGTTCCATTTGATTAAAAAGTCAGCAAGAGAGGGCTGCATCATCAGCCTGATATGCGGGGGAAGCGCTAATGAAGTTGTGTGGTTACATCCCCGGCACCATGCTGGGAGAATATTCACACAAGCAGGTGTGAGAGAATGAAGTGACTGGGATCAGCTCCTCCCCTTCCCCCCAGTTCAATACAGTGTGCACCTCTCCGCTCGCGTTACAAACTGAATATAAATCTCTTTTAAGCACCATGCTTCAAATTTCAGTGCAGCAATGTGGCACTGCCGTGCGCGCACCCTCCCTTGTTTTTGAGCCAGTGGAGTCACCCTTTTAACAGGAAGGGAAAAGAAAACCACCTTTGCTTCATTCAGATACTGCTTAACTATGCTAGAAAAATACCAGCTGCAGGAAATTCAGTTTAACTGGGACAAAAAAATGATTTGCGCCTACCAGCTTATTTAAGATAGCATCTTTTTTCAATCAGTACAAAGAACATCTTGGGCTTCCATCTATTTTCTTTTTTCCACAGGGATCCTAATCATTCTTCAGTACCTTATCATTATTATGAACCTTTGGGACCTGATGAATGTACAATGTACATTTCACACGAGCGGGGACGAAAGGGCAGCCATCATCGTTTTATCACAGAGAAACGAGTGTTTGAGAACTGGGCACGGACATTCAATATTCACTTTTTTCAACCAGACTGGAAACCAGAATCACTTACGATAAATCACCTGGAGATTAAACCCGTGTTCTGAGGAATGAATGCACAAGACTGCAATCACAATCACCTACTGTATCAGGCTTCAGGGTATTGAACCTCACAGAAGAGCAAGGCAATCTAAAAAAGCAAGGTTAACAGGATTTGTGGGTGGAAACTGCTCCAATATTCAGGAAGTTCTTGCGAAGAAATACATAAAAGGACATTTTGTATCCAATTGTATCATAATCCAATAATTAACATTGTCCGGCCAGCTCACCTCCTGTAAAAGTATGTGATCTGTAAAAAGCAACTTGACTATCATTACTGGGATGTTTAATTCATTATAGTTTTTTAAAGCACGTTGCCACTGAATTTTCATAGTGAAAACTTAAAATACTTATTTAATGGAGGTTTTTATGCAGGCTAGGCCAGTATTTTTCTAATTCACAATTATGTGCTTATCTTTCATAAGCCTTCAAATCCAAAATTTATCGCTGGTCGTATAGAAAGGCCTAGCTTCTTGTTTATAAGTTTTCCCTTTGAAAAATATGATTCTATTGAGCATGTAATTAATATTTGATCTGGAAATGTTGTATTTCTTTTTAAATTGCTGGGCTCCACTCCAATATAGAGTCTTTAAGTGCAAGAAAATTCCCATGTGCAGATCGTGTGTGAGACGCTACAAGTCTGACATTTCACATTAATATGAAAATGGCAAAGAAAATTCCTTTTGATGTAAATGTGCACTTGCAGCTATGATGTCAGGCTGCTCTTAATGGAAAGGGGGTAGAGGGCAGGGCAAGGTTTACTAGATTGTATCCTGGGATATCGCCACCATCTGTGGCACTGTGCATATAATTAAGACTGAGAAACGAGAGGGGCCACTCCAGGAGGTCAGAGGACTCTCAGTAACTCCATCATTCTGTTTGGCCTTTTATACTTCCCAGTAACTCTGTAATCCTCCCATTTCCAGCTGCAATCTGCAAGACAGCCCGCAATGGATTAAGAGTACATGAACTGATGCCTTCCCCTACAATAGGTACTTACGTGATGTTCCTAAGTCTACACCAACCAGCAGAACAGAAATCGTATGGCATCAATCACATGAGATATAACGTTACCACTCCAAACTCTCTCCCATCCATTTCCCCAGTAACTTTCTTCTCATAGATCCTGGGTCACAGTGAGGTTAGGAGCCTGAGTGGATTGAGTTCAGTGGTTCGGAGACTGTCCCCTTGAGGACAAAAAGTAGCGGAACATGGCAGGTTCTTCATGATGCATATGGGGCTAGTTCCTGTGAATTACAGTGGTGGACACTAATAGTTCTATATATGGAAATTCACAGTGGGTCTTACTGGGTTATAATGGCTTGTGCATAAAGATGGATTTCATTTCCAGTGTTATTTGTCCTTTCACCTCCCAACTACTAAAACTCAATCACTTCTTCAAAGTAATTGCTGGGAGTAATTTACTTATTACATGAGTACTATAATTCAGGTGATAAAGCTCCTTCATTGTACAAAGAGTGAAACCAAAGCTATAGTTAATGGTTGATCTTAAAATGTCAAAAATCAGGAAGCTCAAAAGTGAGGTGCAACACACCGAGGCAGTGGGCACACACTGGGTGTACACAATTTGCCCAAATTCACACCTGATGGGAGTAGCTGCACCTCCTGTAAAAAGAACAGGAGTACTTGTGGCACATTAGAGACTAACAAATTTATTTAAGCATAAGCTTTCGTGGGCTTAAATAAATTTGTTAGTCTCTAAGGTGCCACAAGTACTCCTGTTCTTTTTGCAGATACAGACTAACACGGCTGCTACTCTGAAACCTGCACCTCCTGTGCAAATCTCTGCATCGTACTCAGCCAGGACATAAAAAGTGGTGGCATTTGGTCAGAAAATAGGTGTAATGAATCACATAGCATAATTTGCACCAATTTAGCATCCAGTGAGAGTCTAAACCGTAACTGCAAGGAGGTGGAAGGGATGCAGCAAGTAGGATAGAGCAGTCCTACTTTGTCTCAGTTGGTATTTTCCCTCTCTGCTACTTACCCCTTCAGTCTGCAACCCCCTGAATTCAAAACTAGTACAAGTTACACTACTTGGCCAATTATTTACCCTCATTCGCTGGCCAATTTCCAGCTGATGTTTAATTTCCACCACTAGGGAAGGGGTTCTCAAATTTCATTGCACCATGACCCTCTTCTGACAACAAAAATTACTACACAATCCCAGAAGGGGGGAACCGAAGCCTGAGCCCCATCACCCTGGGCGGGGGCAGGGTCAAAGCTGAGGCAAGGGGTCTGTAACCTGAGCCCGCCCACCCAGGGCTGAAGCTCTCGGACCTCAGCGTCTGCCCTAGGCAGTGTGGCTCGGGCTTTGGCCCTGGGTGACGGGACTCAGACTTCAGCCTTGGCCCTGGGCCCCAGCAAGTCTAAGCCAGCCTGCACAACCCCCATTAAAACGGGGTCGTGACCCACTTTGGGGTCCTGATGCTCAGTTTGAGAACCGTGGATTTAGGGGGAGCCTCCTAGCCCGGGTAGACAGACACACGCTAGCTCAAGTTGAGGGAGCCCACTAACAATGAGCACTGAGGATGTTGTGGCACGAGCAGGGCCACAGGCTCACCACCTGAGTACAAGCCCTCTTGACACGCCCTCCCCCCTCCCTCCTCGTCCAGATCCATACTCACATGGCTAGCCTGTGTTGTAATGTTCACACCACTATTTTCAGCACACTAGCTCGAGCAGAGGTAGCTTGTGTCTGTCTACATGGGCAGGCAGACAGGCATGGTGCCAGCTGCCATGAAGCCCTACCCTTAGTGACTGTGTTTTATGCCTCCCATGTTACGTCATTGCACCTTAGAAAGAAAAGAATGGATTTTAAACTAAAGAAAGAGCCATTTCACCCTGGCTATGGGCCGCATATCCCACATAGTGCTAAAATTAATGAACTTCAGTCAAAATGATTTACAGAGCATGTTAATTGTCACTGTAAAAGATTTTTGTTCTAGATTACAATGGCTCCTAGGCTGACCTGTCTTTTAGTTACTTTATTATTGGGTTAACGCTAAAAGGATTTTGGCCATGGTAAAATATAGCGCTGTTAGGGTACGTCTGCACGGCAAAAAGAAACTGGCACCACACAGTCTCAGAGCCCGGGCTGTTGGCTGCGGGACTAAACATAGCAGTAGAGACGCTCAGGCTCGGCTTGGTGCCCGGGCTGGGAGCCCCTCCACCCTCGCTGGGTTTCAGAGCCCAGGCGCCAGCCCGCGGCTGATCAGCTCAGCTGCTATTTTTAGCCCCACAGCCTGAGCCCAAGTCCGCGGACCCAGGCTAGCCACAGCTGTGCTGCAGCTCTTTCATTGCAGAGTCACTGTAGCCTGGGGGGCGGGGGTTTCGGGCACTAGGGTGGGGCTGGGGAGTTTGGGTGCTGGAGGGAGCTGTGGTGGGGGGGGCGCGATAAGGGGTTTGTGGTGCAGGAGGGGCCTCAGGGCTGGGATTGGGGTGTGGGGTCCCGTGGACACTTACCGCAACTCCCAGGAGGCAGCCGTCAGGTCCCTGCAGTGCCTAGGTGCACGGGTGGCCAAGGAGGCTCCGTGCACTGTCCTCATGCCCGCAGGCACTGCCCCCCCCCCCCCCCCACAGCTGCCATTGGTTGCGGTTCCCGGCCAATGGGAGTTGCAGAGCCAGCACTTGGGGTGGGGGTAGAGCATGGAGCTTCCCTGGCTTCCCATGTGCATAGGGGCTGCAAGGACCTGGTGGCCGCTTCCAGGGGCTTCCCAGTGCTAGGGTAGGCAGGGAGCCTGCCTTAGCCCCGGCCCCCACTGCACCACCGACAGGACTTTTAACGGCTGGATTGGTGGTGCTGACCAGAGCCGCCAGGGTCCTTTTTCGCCTGAGTGTTCTGGTCAAAAACTGGACGCCTGGTAACCCTACTTGTAAGCCCAGGGGCAGCACCCACACAGGAGACAGCCAGGGAAACAGAGCGAGAGCGATGCAGTTTTGGCTGCTGGGGCAACCAAACAGATGGCCTGGCTTAGGTGCCTCATGCCAGCAGAGGGTTCAGAGCTGAAGATCCAGTGTGGAGTGGGTGCCTGGCTCTGGTCAGCAGCCAAGTGAACCAGGCCAGCCACTTAGGCAAAGACAGGAGACGGGCTTAAGTACCTCTTTCTTGGGCATGTCCCTCCCAGCTCACTGAGGTGGCTTCCTGCTCAGCTTGCTGGTTTCTGTGGGGGGCGGGAAGCCTTAGGTGCCTGGGACTGGCACTACAACAGGACTTAGGTGGTGCAAGTGGCATCCTCAGGTCCAAATGGCTGTGCTGGAATCAGGGTGTCTGACCGCAGCACACGTAGCCAAACCCGAACCACCTTGACCTGAGCTGGCTTGGGGTACAACAGCAGCGAAGCCATGGCAGCTCAGGCTGCAGCCGTACAGCCGGGTCCCGGAGCAAGCCCACCCTGACGTCTGTGCTGCTGCAGCTTCACCAAACAAGCTAGCACAGATGTGTACATCCCTGGGCCATCACGCACATGCCAATTGCAGCATAGCCATACCCTAAAAAATGGGAGTCTCAGACGCCCACAAGCTAGCCACCTAACCAAGCCCATAGGAAATGCTGAGGTGAAGGGTGTAGCCTTAGCTCTGCCCATAGGCAGCGCGTGAAGCTTCCCCTTGGGGTGGCTGTCCCCTGTCTGCCTTTTCTGGCCGAGGGCCCCCTCCCCACTCTGTGCTCTCTGCCTTGCCCCGTGGCAGGGGGAGGAGGGCTGAGAGCCCAGCCCCTACCCCCCCCTCACAGCCCTGCGTGCTCAGTCAGGGCCACTGGGTGGGGTAGGAGTGCTGAGAGCCTGGTCAGGGCCACAGGGCTGAGACCTCACCTACCCTGCCCCCTAATCACCCTGGCTGGGGGGCGGGGGGGATGCTGAGAGCTCTGCCCTGGCTAGAGCATGGATCCCCTACCCACCCTATTCCACCCTGCCTCTTCCCACCCCCCAGCCCCATCTCCTGAGGCCAGAAAAGCTCTGGTTCCCTGCCGTGGCTGCAGCAGGGAGCGAGAATGCCTTCAGGCCTGGGGAGTCATGGTGGGGGATTTTTTTTCAGTGATTCAGGGCCCCAGATCTATCACTCCTTCCTCCACCCGCTGGCAGCACAAGGTTTGGGGAGTTAGGCACCAGTCTGGACCGGTGAACGGTGCCTCCCTGCACTTGGCATTCTCAGCCATGAACCCACTCCTGGCATTCGGTGCCTAAGCCAGTCAGCCCTTGCTCAAGCAAAACCACAGAGGTTGCAAGGTGGGGCGGGGGGTCTGCTTTTAACCAAAATCCTTGGGGCAAGAGCATTTACCCAGGAGGTGAGAGCCAAATCCCCCCCCCGCCCCATGTGGACCAGCCACTTGAACACAGGGCCTCCCAGGACAGTGCCTCAAGCAATGGGATATTTGTGTGTGTGTGTTGGGGGGGGGGGGGTAGGGTCTTGATCTCTCCTGTTGCTGCTGTTTCACTGTGTATAATTAAGGAGGGGGCGGGGAGAGAGAGAGCAAATGAATAGCTATAGGCCAGCGGGTAGGGCACACATCTGGGATCAAACCAGGTTCCCATCCCCGCTCCCCCCCTTCCTAGGGGCTGTAAGGGAGGGAGGGAAGCAGAGGCAATTCCATAGGCATGCCGTAAGGCAGCAAACTTTTCCAGTCACAGCCCCCCTTACTATTCACAGATTTGTCATGCCTCCCTCCCCTGCCCCCATATTACTTGTAATCTGAAACTTCTTTTTTTTTTGGGGGGGGGGGTGGGGTGGGAAGGGCTCTAGCCTGCAGCAGGACTGGGATCCCCCTGCCAGAATGATAATCCCCCCCCACCCCCCCGGCCACCGAAAGCGCACACACCCAGTTTGCACACCACTGCCATAAAGCATCCTCTGAGCCTAACTACTGGGTCAGGCCCCACAGGTGAGATAGGCCCATGAGTTAGACAGCAAGTCACTTGGTGGTGTCAGGGCTGAGGCAGCTGTGTGCATGCCCACCAGTAAGAAACGTCAGCCTCTCAGACTTTACCAACAGAAACATAAGTGCCTACGAGGCATTCGCTCCACAAAGGAGGTTTTAGCTCAGCACTGCAATGCCTAATTTTAGTCACCCTGCTGCCTAATAAAATCCTTAGCCTTGAATTAGGCATCCAGGCTCCCTATGCAATGCATAGGAAGAGTTGGGCACTTAAAAGTGAGATTCACAGCAGCCAGCAAGCTGAGCCAATAGGAAATGCCAAGGACAGGGCTTATGTGTGAACTGGGGCTCTGGGCAACGCAGCAGCTCTGGAACAGCATCAACACTTAGCCCAGGGCTACACTGGGGGGCGGGTGTCGATCTACGATACGCAGCTTCAGCTACGTGAATAACGTGCTGAAGTCGGCGTATCGTAATCAACTTACCTGGCCGTGAGGACGGTGGCAAGTCGATCGCTGCCGCTCCCACGTCGACTCCGCTTCCGCCTTTCGATGAGGTGGATTTCCGGAGCCGACGGGGAGCGCGATCGGGGATCGATTAATCGCGTCTAAACGAGACGCGAAAAATCGATCCCCGATAGATCAATTGCTACCCGCCAATCCGGTGGGTAGTGAAGACAAGCCCTTAGGGCAGCTTTGCACATGCCTAACTGGTGAAACTTAGGTGCCCACAGGGTTAGATGGCAGCTGAGTGGTGGTTTTGAGCCTGTCGGGGGTGCCTAAATGTTGGACTTAGATGCCGCAGTACCCTTGTGGAACAAGCCTCCCCCTGTATTGTATGGAGAGCCTAAGTGCCAACCTTGGAGCTGAAAATTCGTGTGGGCAGCAGGGCAACTAAGGCTTAGGTATTGGAATGCTGATCAGTACTTGTAAGGATCTGGGTCTGAGTTCCCCCATCTAATTATGCAGAATGTAGAAATATTTCCTAAGGATGCTTCAGAGCTTCAGCCAAACATTTCTAAGGAAATAATTTTTCAGAAAATGTGTAATTAGAAAACTCTGCCACAGGATGGGGATGGCCAAGACCTTAGCAAGGTTCCAAAAGGGATTGGATATTTATAAGGAAATACATCTTTTTAAATTTTTTCCCCTCTGGTCCACATCGCAAAAATTACTGGAATACAAAATAAAACCTAGTGAAGTCATTAATTTTAAAAAATTCTTTAGTACTATTTATATTCACAAATGACCAAACTGCTTTTTTTCCTACATTTAGACAAGTTGTAACTGTATGCTACATTCCAGCCTGGAGTGGGGTTTTAGCGTATAGTGAAAAACATATCTTAAACTAAGGATTGGTAATGGTAAAGGCTGCCAGACTTGAGATGTAGTGCTACTAGGCACCACTGTCCTTATCTGCTTTGTGCAGTCATTCTAGACTTGTCACGATGATTGTATTGACTCATTAGCTTCAGTGTGCATCACCTCTGATATTAAAAAACCATTGTAAAACAGTGTTTATGGACGTCAGTAATTTTAAGATCTACTGAATCTTAAACGTGAACGTCTAACATACCTTTTCTTCTCTGGCCAGCTTCACTACAGTGGTTGCTTTTCAGCTTTAAGAACTATAACTCTAGCGTGACTTGTGCAACTAGAATTGAATATGACAAAGGAAATATCTCTGCAACTCTAGAAAAATACTACTTTTGGTTTCCTTTTTTTTTTAGCACAAAGATGTCCAGCTAAAAGCATTATGCTATAAAATAATAACAGTGTGCACTTCAAAGAACCTTTCAGCCAAGCATTTTTAGAGCACTTTACAAAGACGGATAAGTACAATTTATGCCCATTGTTACAGATGCAGAAATTGAGGTATAGTGGTTAAGGTCCAGATTCTCAAAGGTATTTAGGCACTTAATTCCCATGGGTTTCATCTAGGTAACCTGGCTTAAAGTCATGTGACAAGTTAGCACCACACTTGAGAATAGACCTCAGGCCTCCTGTTAACTAGTCGATGCTTTAAGCATTCGTGTCAGGAACCATCACTTCACAAACAGCCCATCAGTCATTTCAAATAGCCTGTACACAAAAGAGATTCATAGAATCATAGAATCATAGCATCTCAGGGTTGGAAGGGACCTCAGGAGGTCATCTAGTCCAACCCCCTGCTCAAAGCAGGACCAAACCCAATTAGATCATCCCAGCCAGGGCTTTGTCAAGCCTGACCTTAAAAACCTCTAAGGAAGGAGATTCCACCACCTCCCTAGGTAACCCATTCCAGTGCTTCACCACCCTACTAGTGAAAAAGTTTTTCCTAATATCCAACCTAAACCTCCCCCTCTGCAACTTGAGACCATTACTCCTTGTTCTGTCATCTTCTACCACTGAGAACAGTCTAGATCCATCCTCTTTGGAACCCCCTTTCAGGTAGTTGAAAGCAGCTATCAAATCCCCCCTCATTCTTCTCTTCTGCAGGCTAAACAATCCCAGTTCCCTCAGCCTCTCCTCATAAGTCATGTGCTCGAGCCCCCTAATCATTTTTGTTGCCCTCCGCTGGACTCTTTCCAATTTATCCACATCCTTCTTGTAGCGTGGGGCCCAAAACTGGACACAGTACTCCAAATGAGGCCTCACCAGTGCCGAATAGAGGGGAATAATCACGTCCCTCGATCTGCTGGAAATGCCCCTACTTATACAGCCCAAAATGCCGTTAGCCTTCTTGGCAACAAGGGCACACTGTTGACTCATATTCAGCTTTTCGTCCACCGTAACCCCTAGGTCCTTTTCTGCAGAACTGCTGCCCAGCCATTCGGTCCCCAGTCTGTAGCAGTGCATGGGATTCTTCCGTCCTAAGTGCAGGACTCTGCACTTGTCCTTGTTGAACCTCATCAGATTTCTTTTGGCCCAATCCTCTAATTTGTCTAGGTCCCTCTGTATCCTGTCCCTACCCTCCAGCGTATCAACCACTCCTCCCAGTTTAGTGTCATCTGCAAACTTGCTAAGGGTGCAGTCCACACCATCCTCCAGATCGTTGATGAAGATATTGAACAAAACCGGCCCCAGCACCGACCCTTGGGGCACTCCACTTGATACCAGCTGCCAACTAGACATGGAGCCATTGATCACTACCCGTTGAGCACGACCATCCAGCCAGTTTTCTATCCACCTTACCGTGCATTCATCCAGCCCATACTTCCTTAACTTGCTGGCAAGAACACTGTGGGAGACTGTATCAAAAGCTTTGCTAAAGTCAAGAAATAGCACATCCACTGCTTTCCCCTCATCCACAGAGCCAGTTATCTCATCATAGAAGGCAATTAGGTTAGTCAGGCATGACTTGCCCTTGGTGAATCCATGCTGACTGTTCCTGATCACTTTCCCCTCCTTTAAGTGGTTCAGAATTGATTCCTTGAGGACCTGTTCCATGATTTTTCCAGGGACTGAGGTGAGACTGACTGGCCTGTAGTTCCCCGGATCTTCCTTCTTCCCTTTTTTAAAGATGGGCACTACATTAGCTTTTTTCCAGTCATCCGGGACCTCCCCCGATTGCCATGATTTGTCAAAGATAATGGCCAATGGCTCTGCAATCACATCGGCCAACTCCTTTAGCACCCTCGGATGCAGTGCATCCGGCCCCATGGACTTGTGTTCGTCCAGCTTTTCTAAATAGTCCCGAACTACTTCTTTCTCCACAGAGGGCTGGTCACCTCCTCCCCATACCGTGCTGCGGAGTGCAGCCGCCTGGGAGCTGACCTTGTCTGTGAAGACAGGGGCAAAAAAAGCATTGAGTACACTAGCTTTCTCCACATCCTCTGTCACTAGGTTCCCTCCCTCATTCAGCAAGGGGCCCACACTTTCCTTGACTTTCTTCTTGTTGCTCACATACCTGAAGAAACCCTTCTTGTTACTCCTAACATCTCCGGCTAGCTGCAACTCCAAGTGTGATTTGGCCTTCCTAATTTCACTCCTGCATGCCTGAACAATATTTATATACTCCTCCCTGGTCATTTGTCCAATCTTCCACTTCTTGTAAGCTGCTTTTTTGTGTTTAAGACGAGCAAGGATTTCACTGTTAAGCCAAGCTGGTCGCCTGCCATATTTACTTTTCTTTCTACACCTCGGGATGGTTTGTTCCTGCAACCTCAATAAGGAGTCTTTAAAATACAGCCAGCTTTCCTCGACTCCTTTCCCCCTCATGTTATTCTCCCAGGGGACCTTGCCCATCAGTTCCCTGAGGAAGTCAAAGTCTGCTTTTCTGAAGTCCAGGGTCTCTGTTCTACTGCTCTCCTTTCTTCCTTGTGTCAGGATCCTGAACTCAACCATCTCATGGTCACTGCCTCCCAGGTTCCCATCCACTATTGCTTCCTCTACTATTTCCTCCCTGTTTGTGAGCAGCAGGTCAAGAAGAGCTTTTCCCCTAGTTGGTTCCTCCAGCACTTGCACCAGGAAATTGTCCCCTACACTTTCCAAAAACTTCCTGGATTGTCTGTGGACCGCTGTATTGCTCTCCCAGCAGATATCGGGGTGATTAAAGTCACCCATGAGAACCAGGGCCTGTGATCTAGTAACTTCTGTTGGTTGCTGGAAGAAAGCCTCATCCACCTCATCCCCCTGGTCTGGTGGTCTGTAGCAGACTCCCACCACGACAGTACCCATGTTGCTCCCACTTCTAAATTGAATCCAGAGACACTCAGGTTTTTCTGCAGTTTCATACTGGAGCTCTCAGCAGTCATACTGCTCTCTTACATACAACGCAACTCCCCCACCTTTTCTGCCCTGCCTATCCTTCCTGAACAGTTTATATCCATCCATGACAGTACTCCAATCATGTGAGTTATCCCACCAAGTCTCTGTTATTCCAATTACATCATAATTCCTTGACTGTGCCAGGACTTCCAGTTCTCCCTGCTTGTTCCCCAGGCTTCTTGCATTTGTGTATAGGCATTTAAGATAACTCACTCGTTTCACAATATACTACATACAGTAAACATTCACCCAAGAACAATTAAATTAAAATAATAATTCGAGTCTAATCTTGCAGTCCCTTTTCTCAGGCAATCTTTCCATTCAGTGAGCATTTTACTCAAGTAAGGTGTGAGGATGGTGAGACTTAGAGCGCCAGAAAAATGTTCAGAATGACGTACAGAAAATGAAGCAAGCAAATGAGAACTGTGGCGCTAGATCCTGACCTAACTCTAAGGATAGTTATTCCTGCAGTTCTGGAGGAAACAGTAGTAAGTTAGGGACGTTTTCTAAATGTTTGTTCTGTTTCTTTGGCTCCCTGACATAAGTTGATTATAGCTGCCCAGCCATTTATGAGACACCCATCGCCATAGAATCTGAACAGCTAAGGTAGTCTGGCCCCTACAGAATGGAAAACAGTGGTGGCATAATGGCAACCACTTGGTACTATAGGGGGTTACTATGTGAATATTGTACACGTCTCCTGCATTTTGAATTCAGTAATGCTGCATATTGCATACAGCACCCTTCACCAACAATACTTAGGAAAAAATATGATCATCACCCCTAGCTGATGGAAGTTAAATATTTAATTGGATATAATGAGTCCTATTTCTATTTCAATTAAACATCATAGCTGAAGGACAAGAAACCGTAACAGGTAAAAACACAGTTAAAGAGAAGTAGAACCTATTTGTACGATCCGCAAATTGTAACTAAAAAAATGGGATATTCCAGGAATCAGCATCTGAATCTTTACTGAAAGGAAGTAAAATTCAACTGGATTTGAATTAACAGCTGTCTGTGACAGAGCAGAGCAGTGCAGCTAGCATATATGTCAAATGTAATACTGTCCAGGGAAAACACTCTGGAGTAACAGACTCCTTTAAAAATGTGTAGGAAATATAAAAGAACAACTGGAAAAGTCAATGCGATGGGAAGACCTCCACTGAGCTGGGGCAGAATAATATAAACATGACGTGGTTGGGAAATGGCCCCGCTTACAGCACAAAATATTGGTTCCCATCACGGGGTTCTTTAAAAATGGTGCTTTAACACATGTAAAGTAACAGAGAAAAGTGACTATAAAGGGCCAGGCAGCTCTTGCAAAGTGGAGTCTCAGTGCTCCAGGGGAAGCTCTGGATGACAGTGCCTCTGACCGCAGCTGTTGTGCCATATCCCTTAGGAGAGTGCAGCCTGAAATCCTGCTGACAACTGCAAGTTCTGTAGGGAAAACACTAGGAGCAGCCGAGGGCAGGAGAACCCGAAGGCTGAGTTGTTTTAGGTTTTGCTGTTGTTATAAAGGCAAACCCCCAACAGGGGGTAATAAATCCCCAGCAGGGGATAATAAAGAAAAACTCACCCATAGTTTGGACCCTATCTATGTGTGTGGATAGCATGTTACGGGAAAGAAATGCCACCTTCTTACCTGCCGATACTGAGACGACTGATAGATATGGTTACCAGTATTCAGAGGATTGCTGTATTTTATTTTTCAGTCCCATTGCTGTATCTCCTTTATGACCATCTTTTATGTAAATCAATGGTATGGCCTCACCTGGAATCGTCTAATTCCTAGTTATTCCATCGTAACAGTGATAATGCAGAAAATAGGAGAGGTACATAGATGGGCTACAAAAACACAGGCACGGAAAGGCTTCTGTTTGAAGAGAGAATGCAAAGATCAGGACTACTTAGTTTAAAACAGTGAAAGCAGAGGGGAGGTGACAATACAAATACAAAATAAGAAATTGTATAGCAAAGGTAAATTGGATGCTCCTATTTACCCTTTCCTTGCAGTACAAGAGCATGGGGATATTCAGTGAAACCTGAAGACAATACCATCTAAACCATAAAAGGAAGTACTTTATTACATGATGCAAATGTAACCTGTGCAACTCCTTACCACAAAAATTACAAACTAACAAGTAATAAGATGGTTAATAAGCTATATTAAATAGGATAACAACTCTTCCGACAAGAATAACATAATCATATAATAATTTTGTTAGTCTCTAAGGTGCTACGAGTTTTTCTTTCTTATTTTCGTTTTGCTGACACAGACTAACACGGCTACTACACTGAAACCTAATAATCATATAGCAATTTGTCAGCTGTAAATCTCAAAATGCTTTACAAAGAAGGACAGTATCATTTTCCCCATCGTAAAATTGGGGAACACACAGAGAGATGAAATAATTTGCCCAACCTCACCCAACAGGCCAGAGCTGGGAATAGAAACCGGGTCTCTCAAGTCCCAGTCTAGCGCTCTGCTCACTATACAACCGTCTCCCTACAAAGGAAATTCACCTTAATTAACATTAGTACAATACATTCCACAGTGGTTGGTTATTCCATAATTGTCCACTGCAGAGTTCGGGTCTATTTTTCTGGCCCCTTCTCTGAATCAGCTGGTAGTGGCCATTCTCAGAGACAGGATCCTGGAACAATTCCTATCTTGCTAAGTAGGTCAAGCAGGAAAGTTCATGCCTGGAACCCTAATTGAAGGAGAATCTGAGGGGCAACTGTGAGGAAGGGAGTCCTAACAGAGGCAGGTTGCTAGGTAGCTGGGAATTTGGTGCTGCTGCGGCAGTACAGGGTGTTAGTGTAGAAGAACCTGTGCCTCTAATATAGCTTGGGTGAATGAACCTCTGCTGATTCTGCACAGAAGGAGAATGGGGCAAAAGGCTTGTTCCCACCAGCCCCTTTCTGCAGCAGGGGACAATCTAGCTTTGGTTTTATACTCTTAATTAAAAAATAAAACTGTTTGATGTTGCTACGTGAGTCACTCTTCTTCCCAAGCACCCTGAAATGGTGGCTGTGTACATTATAACTACTTTCTTTATAGCCCGGCCTACCGCCAGTGCTACGGGCCTGATCAAACAGTAAATACATGGCAGTATTATTTCATTAACCATTTGGTGATAGAAGAAACAGTTGCTATTTTCAAACAGTTTTAGAAAAAGGAAATAAGATGACATGTCAGAGAGAAAATGAATCTTCCCAACAGAATATAAAGCTCAGCTGACTGACCTACCCTTAAAAGTTCTGCGGGCATAGCAATGTCAGTTAGGAGTATAAAAAAAATATCACATCCCACACGCACACACCTGACACAGCTATGCCAGAAACAGCCCTAGTGTAGACATGGTTATACCAGTCAAAAAAGTCCTTTTGGAAGCATAGTTTATTTAGACTTCAGGGACCTAAGTATAAGCTATATTGGCAAAAGCACAGTTTTTTGCTGATGCAAACTGCATCTCCACTTGGCTATATCAACAAACCCTTTCAAGCATAGACGAGTCAGTGTCCCTCAAATACATACATTTAAATATATATATAAAATAGTATAGGGAAAGTTGGGGTGGAGAGAAATTCAATACATAAATGTACCCGTGTTAAAAAAAGAAAACTTGAAAGGCACATGCCAGTTTAACCATTTAGATGCGACAGAAATCCACGTTAGGAAAAACACAAAAGCAAACCCCCCCAAAACTCTAATTTTGAAGAATTTCCAAGTGAAACAGGTGTTAGGAAACACTGTTACTTTGGTAGCATATTATTTAGGATATAAAAGATTTTCATATTTAAGCATAAAGGCTATCAAGATGCACTTACAGTGCACTATTTTTAAAAGTTTGCAGACAAATGCAAACCACAGCTAATTAGGTACAAATAGCTGAGGATATTATCTTCTAAGACAAACATCTACCTGTTCTTTTCTACTTTGTCTTTCACCACTTTAAAACCCCTGCTATTATGTTCTTTATTGTACAGCAGTGCTAAAATTATGGTTGAAGAGACACTTTCATTGTATACACTCCTATTTTCTGTAGCTTATAACTTTCTGGAGAGATTACCCTTTCGGGTGAAACTTCTCATGGTTGTCCTCAAAAGAGAATTCATGTGGAAAGTTTGATAAAATTTGATTAAGTCATGTGACATAGGCACAGCTGGAAGCCAACATTCAGAGAAAGTGGGACTTGGTGCTGCCGTGGCAGTACAGGGTCTAGAGTGGCTTCGGTGAATGAACCTCTTCTGCTTCCACGGGAAGAAAGGGGATGTTCCTACTGGCCCTGTTCTGCAGCAGGGGACTATCTGGCTCTGGTTTTATATTTTTAATTAAAAAAACAGTGCTATATGCAATGTAAGCATGTTAATTTTACATTAGTGACCTCACTCGAAACCCATAGGACACCCACATTCACCTGAAAGACGGGCTATGGGGTCTCTGTAACAAACACCTGCCAGGCTAGGCAATTCAGTTCAGCCCCTGGAGGAACACCTTCCCTGCCCTACTTCCACGGCAGCAGACTCCATTGCAGGGAAGGGGAAGGGCAATACCAGTTTGAGCCAATCTTTTGGAAAGCTTTGATCATATTCTTTTGGGATCAGGATTGCCAAACAGCAGGCCTAGCCAGGCTGCCAGCGTGAGAGAATCAGCTTCAGTTATTACTTACGCCCTCATTGGGCTATGACATGTTCCGGCCCCCTCCACCATGTAGGTTAGCAGCCTGTCTCCCCCCAACGCACAGGCGCCGACTTCCGGTGGTGCCGGTGAGGGCTGACGCCCAGCGTCGGGGGTGGGGCCCCGCCCCCGACGCCGGGTGACGCTGCGGGGCCCCGCCCCTGATGCCGGGTGACGCTGCGGGGCCCTGACGCCACGTCACCCAGCGTCGGGGGCGGGGGCCCCGCAACGTCTCCTCGTGCTGAGGTGAGTTTGCGGTGGGTCCCGGGGCTGGTGGGGAGCTGCCAGTGGGTGCTCTGCACCCACCAATTTTTCCCCGTGGGTGCTCCAGCCCCGGAGCACCCACGGAGTCAGCGCCTATGCTCCCTGCTCTCACCTTTTTGGCTTTTTTCCCCACAGCTTGTTGGTCTAGTACCATGTCTGGAGTTCACTCTTCCTTATAGTATTTGAATCCTCAGTCCTAGCATCACCTACTGGGCCCATAAACAGGCAATACTGTTTCCAATTCAGCTTTGTTTTATCCCCTGTGGATCCTTACTTGAAGAGGCAATAGGGCACGAGATGTGATCCGCTCAGTCCAAATACACAAACTGAGGGGAAACGCCAGTAGCTCAGATGCAATTATCCAGCACTGTGGAAATGATTTGGTTCCTCGGATATTATCAGGCTATTGCAGTGGGTGAAACAAGACAAAAACCAGTCCAATAGTCCTGGCCACTCAATTAGCCAGGTTGGAGCTGCTGACCCTAAACATTTCAAGGGGGTGCCATCAAACACCTCATGGCAAACAGGCTAGGAAAGGGGTCAACAATGATGGAAGTAGTTTTATTTGCTGCATTGTTCCCCAACCATTAGGAATAAGAGTTTTTATTATGAGTGTCCTGGCCTGCTTTATCCAACTGCATGCAATTTTATGATGTCAGCTCTGTTATCTTTAGTTTTAGGCTCCAGACCTGGCTGAAGAGCAAGTGATAAAATGGAGGATGCCAGCTAAGCTTAGAGTTTAGCACCACCTGTAGTCTCTGATCCCGAACAGCAAAGATCCAGGTAAGGCTGTTTATGTAGGGGTAGGCGTGGTCTCTCAACTTCCTTGCAGTTTGGCGATGGGGGCATATAGCCTCCCTGCAGAACAGGTGTCAACACCACCATTACCATAATCTGATGGAGGTTGGTCTTTACTCAGAGGGGCCACTCTCTGTTCAAAAGTGGGCAGCATTACTGGTGATAGTAGCACTAGCAGTAGCTTTGGTTTACCTATGTTCCTTCATTATGTAAGGAAGACAGAGCTTCCTGGTAGGTATTAAGATAACCTAGGAAAACAAGGATTGGCTTGTATGGTGAATTGAACCCTCCTATTTTCATAGCTGCCAGGACTTTCTTCCCTGGGGCTTAGGTAGGTTTGCTTGTTTCTCTCTATTTTGCAGCCTTTTCTGCCAATCTGGAGTCATGCATTTCTGTAATCATTTGGGCATGCCCGGGAAAACCAAGTACTGCACATACATACAGGATATCGTTTTTCCTTATTAAACGTAAAGCCACAGCCATGAATCAAGATACACAGACATTTAGGCATGCATACCTGGCTATGTACATATGGAAAAGCTACCATACCTTTAGTCAAATGATGGCAAAACGCTTGAATAAGTGATCCTAAAGAAGTGAAAATGTTGAAATAAAGATGCTGATTTTAGAGTGATGATTATTCAGGTTTTCAAAAAGTTTTTACCATTTCTATAATATCGTAATTTGTCCTAGGCACTATATAGTAAAACAATACAGTACATCAGTGCAGTTATATGGTCAAGGATTTACAGACAAGAAGGTCAGCAATGCAATCTTGGCCACACTGTGGGCATGGGTATACACACATACATTAGACATACAATGTGCAATTCTGCTCTGAAAAGTGTCTATTGAAAAAGTTATTTTTATAGAACAGTTCTAGTCCCTGTCTATAGTTATGCATAGCTACATACTTCAGTGACTAAAACAAGATTTTACTGTTTTATACACCCAAGGGGGAAAAAAAGCTGGATTCTATTCTGTGTGCATTATCATCAAGGTTGTTTATTAAATTCCAAATACAGGGCTAAAATATGCAACCTCAGAGAAAGCACTGAGATTGCACAAAGGGTAAAATTTGGCCTGCAAAGCATGATGTAACAGACGGAAAGTACTCAGTTTGACTCTTAGATCCCAGGTTGAGTTAACAGGGCTGGAAGTTGTGTGAGTGTGGTGGGGGCGGGATTTCACTTGTAAACAGAGCACATTTACTCGGAACCTTACTGAGATGCATTTCTAGAGTCACTTTTCTGAGTAGTACTGTACTTAAGGACAAAAATTATAATCAAATATGTAAAAGAAAAGACTGTCATATGAGCAAGATAGCTGACTTATGGGGGTTCCGAGATTTGGCTTCCTTAACCACGGAATGTTTTTCTGGGAAGGACAACAGTTGAGAAGAGATAGAGTGCACCTGACCAAGAAGGGGAAGAGCACCACCTCAACAACATAGTGAGGAGGGCTTTAAACTAGGTTCAAAGAGGACAGGTGACAAAAGTCCATAGGTAAACATTAACAAAGGCTACCTTAACAGAGGACTAGATTTTTGGGGAGAGGGCATAGAAAATTACAATTGGGTCAGCAAGGAGCATCAAGAGGGATATCGGGGGGGGGGGGAGGGGGGAAATCTGCTCAAGATCTTAGATGTCTATACACAAATTGAAGGAATATAGGGAATAAAAAAGAACTGGGAGTGTTAGTAGATACGCTAAATTATGACTTAACTAGCATCACAAAGACTTGGTGGGATAAAACACATGACTAGAAAATTGCTATAAAGGGGCATAGCTTGTTCAGGAATGACAGGCAGGGAAAAAAGGAGGAGGTGTTGCATTATACATCAAGAATACATACACATGTTCTGCGATCCAGAAAGAGGTGAGAGATAGATCAGTTGAAAATCTCTGGGTAAAGGGGAAAAATAGGGTTAAAAAGTGGTGAAGGACGTGTTTCTAGAACAAATAAGAGAACTATCCAAACACAGGACCTGGTAGTAATGGGGGACTTTCACTACCCATACATTTGTTGGAAAAGTAATATGGCAAAACACAAAATTTCTAAATAGTCCTTGGAATGTTCTGGGGACAACTTTGTTTCAGAAATGAAGTAACCAGGAAGACAGCCATTTTAAACTTGTTTCTGACCAACAGGGAGGAATTGGTTATAAATTTAAAGGTTAAAGGCAATTTGGGTAAAAATGATCATGAAATGATAGATTCTAAGGAAAGGAAGGAGAAAGAGCAGCAAAATAAGAACAATGGACTTTGAAAAAAGCAGACTTTAACAATCTCAGAGCACTGGTAAGTAAGGTCCCATGGGAAGAAAATGTAAGGGATAAATTTGTTCAGGACAGCTGGCAGTTTCTCAAAGAGACAACATTAAAGGCACAACAGCAAAATATCCTGATGCGAAAGAAAGATAGGAAGAATAGTAAGAGGCCAATCTGGCTCTATCAAGAGCTCTTTAATTACCTGAAAATCAAAAAGGAATTCTACAAAAAGTGGAAACATGGACAAATTGCTAAGGAGAAGTAAAAAATTATAGTACGAGAATGTAAGGACAAAATCAGAAAGGCTAAGGCATAAAATTAGTTACACCTAGCAAGGGATGTAAAAAGCAAGAAGAGGTTCCATAAATACATTAGGAGCAAAGAAAGATGAAGAAAAGTGTAGGTCCTCTATTTAGTGGGGAAGGAGAGCTAATAACTTATGAGATCAAGAAGGCAGATGTGTTTAATGCCTGTGTTACTTCAGTCTTCACTAAAAACTGAAACACTGAACAGAGACTCAACTCAATTAACGTTAACAAGAGAGAAGGAACACAAGCCAAAACAGGAAAAGAACAGGTTAAAGATATGTTAGATGTATTCAAGTTGGCAGTGCCTGATGAAATTCATCCTAAAGTACTTAAGGAACTAACTGAAGCGATCTCAGAACCATTAGCAATTATCTTCGAGAACTCATGAGGGACAGGTGAGATCCCAGAGGACTGGAGAAGGGTAAACATAGTACCTATCTTTAAAAAGAGAAACAAAGAGAAGCCAGGAAATTATACACTAGTCAGCCAAACTTAAATACCTGGAAAGATGCTAAAATAAATTATTAATCAAATCATAAGCACCTAGATGATAATAAGGTGATAAGATATAGCTAGCATGGATTTGTCATGAACAAATCATGCCAAACTAACCTAATTTTCTTCTTTGACAGGTTTATTGGTCTAGTGGATGGAGACATGATCTATCTTAATTTTAGTAAGGCTTTTGACACCATCCCACATGACCTTCTCATGGGAAGGGCTCTGAGTTACTAGAGAGAATTCTTTTCCAGCTGTCTGGCTGGTGGGTCTTGCCAAAATGCTCAGGGTCCAACTGATCACCGTATTTGGCAAGGAATTTCTCCCCAAGTCAGATTGGCAGAGACCCTGGGCTTTTTTGCCTTCCTCTGCAACATGGGACACAGGTCAATTGCAGGTTTAAACTAGTGTAAAGGGTGGATTCTCTGTAACTTGAAGTCTCTAAACCATGATTTAAGGACTTCAGTAACTCAACAAGAGGTTAGGGGTCTATTCCAGGAGTGGGTGGGTGAGGTTCTGTGGCCTGTGGTGTGCAGGAGGTCAGACTAGATGATTATGATGGTCCTTTCTGGCCTTAAAGTCTCTGAGTCTACTTGTGACTGGTGAGGCCTCAGCTGGAGTAGTGTGTCCCGTTCTGGGCAGCACACTTTAAGAAAGATGTGGACAAATTGGAGAGAGTCTGGAGCAGAGCAACAAAAAATAATAAAAGGTTTAGAAAACCTGATCTATGAGGAACGGTTAAAAAAAACTGGGCATGCTTAATCTTGAGATAAGGGGGGACTGAGGGCGGACCTAGTAACAGTCTTCAAAGACATTAAGGGCTGTTATCAAGATGATGGCGATCAATTGTTCTCCATGCTCACAGAAGGTAGGACAAGTAATGGGTTTAATCTGCAGCAAGGGAGATTTAGGTTAGATATTAGGGAAAATTTTCTAACAATCAGGGTTGTTAAGCTCTGGAATTGGCTTCCCAGGGAAGTTGTGGAATCCCCATCATTGGAGGTTAAGAACGTGTTGGACAAACACCTGTCAGGGGCCAGGGATGGTCTAGGTCAGTGGTTCTCAACCAGGGGTCTGAGGCCCCCTGGGGAGCCGCGAACAGGTTTCAGGAGGGCCGCCAAGCAGGTGATCAGCATTAGAATCCCTGAGGCCTAGGGCAGAAAGCCGAGGTCCTGCCACATGGGGTTGAAGCCCGGGCCCTGAACCCTGCCACCCGAGGCTGAAGCAGAAGCCTGAGCAATGTAGCTTTGTGGGGGCCCCTGTGGCATGGGTTCCCAGGCAATTGCCCTGCTTGCTACCCCCTAATGCCGGCCCTGGTGTTTATATGCAGAAAACTGTGACACAGGTGGGCTGTGGAGTTTTTATAGCAGGTTGCGGGGGGGGAGGGGGCTCAGAAAGAAAAAGGTTGAGAACCCCTAATCTAGGTTTACTTGAGTCCTGCCTCAGCACATAAGGTTGGAGTTCATGACCTCTCGACGCCCCTTGCAACCTTACATTTTTATTATTCTCTGATTTTAAATATCTCAGCCATAAATGCATTAAGCATCAATTGTTGCATTCCATTCTAATTGTTTTTCTTACTCAGTTTAATCAGCTGTCTGGGTATACTTACTGAGTTTTCCCTTCTGTAAAGTAAGTTTTAATAACCCACCTAACTGCCTCCTTTTCCCCAAGCAGATTCTCTTTTCAAAAGTACAGCATCACTGATTTATTCCCTGCCCCTCAAAATTCAGCCCAGCTCTGTTGATTCTCCTGCCTATCATTTCACTCAGATGAAGACAGTAAAAGGGTGGGGGGAAATGAATAAGGCCTAAGGAATCTGAACGAGAAAATTTAATTGCAGTTGAAACAGGTCTGAAAGCTCTATTAATGTCACTTCAGCTGTCTTTTAAAATGTGACCAAATCTGCCTGTAAATCCAATTTATCATTTGATAAAAATAATTGAGAGAAAAAAGAAAAAAATGTATCAGCAGCTGAATTGAGGAACAATAGGTAGACAGAGGTCCTTTAAGGACAAATTTAATTGACTCAATTTTCTAATGGGTGTCTACAATAGATACTATATTGATAGGTGCATTAGAAATAGCAGAGATAGATTGCACTTTTCATTTTAAATTATTTTCATTCTCAAGCCATTTCATTTTTAGAACAAAAAAACCTATTCCTTAAAAGTGTTATAATTATTGTGAGTGAATCTACTGCTTGTGAAAGGTGCTGGACTGAACGCCAGAAGGAAATACGTCTTCTCTTTGGCCACAGAACAGGTACAGCATGGAGTGCAAGCTTCTTACTGCTGTCCTGCCACTGTGTCCCACTCTGACTTGAAGAGGCCTCCTCTAGCAAAGAGGGCCGGTGCAAGGAAGTTTCGCGCCCTAGGCGAAACTTCCTTGCACCGCTCCTGCGCCCCACCCAGCTAACACCACGCCCCCACCCCCAGCGGCAAACCACCACCCCCCGCCCACGGCAGCCTTCCCACCCACCCGCGGGCAGGGACTCCCCGCCGGGCCGCAGCGGGCTCGGCTCCCCGCGCCGCCCGCCGGGCCAAGGCGGGGCTGGGCTCTCCGCCTCGGCCCCCGCATCCCGCGGCGTGTTTGGCTGGGCTCGGCTCCCCACCGGCCCAGCTCCCCTCGCGCCCCCCGCGGGCCGAGGCAGGGCTGGGCTCCCCGCGCATGCCTGCGGCGGGGGCTGGGCTTGGTTTCCTGCCCCCCGTGCAGGGCTCGGCTGGGCTCCCCACGGCCGGCGGCGCTGGGCTCTGCTCCCCGCCGGGCTGCGGCGGGCTCAGCTCCCCGCACCGCCCGCTGGGCCGAGGCTGGGCGGGGCTCCCCGTGGCAGGGCTCCCTGCGCCTCCCCGCTCACCGGCGGCCCCCCACCAGCGACCCCCGCGGCGGCCAGCCTCCCTCCCACGGCAACTCATCTCAGCCGGGGGCAGGGGCAGCAGCTCAGGGGAAGCTGCCTTCTCATGGCGATTGCCGCCAGGAGTCTCCGCCCCGCAAATGCTGGCGCCCTAGGCAACCGCCTAGGGTCGCCTAGTGGGCGCGCTGGCCCTAAAAGAGAGGATAGTGTTTTCCAAGCTCAATCATTCACTGGCATTTCATCCACAAAGGGTGCCACTTGGTGGCATGGGGGGGAGTGGGGGACGTTTGGCTGATGTAACAAGAGCAAGCTCCAATCTTAATCTTATTTCTCACAGTCTACCCTGTTGTTAGCCCGTAAGGTGCTTCGTGCAGGGAATCTCTGTGTTTCCAATTTAACGTCAAACCACATCGTCGGTGCTCAGAAAAAAGAAGTTTCAAGTGCTATGACCCACAGCTAGATTTGAACTAGGGTTCTAGAGGTGAAAGATTTTATATCCTAGTACTAACCCTTCAGGCCATCCACTTTCCCTTAAAATTTCTTATTTTTTAAAAAGGAATACAAAGCTACAATCTGCCTCTATTTGCCCATTTCTCTCATTCATGGCAGTGCCAAGATAGGGGAGAAGGAAAAGTCTACAGCTTTCCCCTCTCTGCCCCCCCTTGTGCCTGTCACAGGTGCTGAGCACAACATTGTGCTTATGGAGCAGAACGACTCTGTGGGACTAGTGTACTGATGCTGCTAGTCTCTAGCACCAGCCAGTAGAACAAGGGTGGGAAACCTACGGCCTGCCAGTTGCTTGATTTCATCCGGCCCACGGAGCGGGGTTGGGGGCTCGCCCCGTTCCGCCCGCCCACACACGCTCCAGCCAGGGAGCAGGGTCTGTGGATCACCCTGCTCTGCCCAGCGCTGCAGCAATCTCCTGCGCCCCAACCCCACTCCCCGGCTGGAGTGCCGGGTGGGCGGAGCAGGACAAGCCCCCGCACCCCGACCATGTTCCCCAGTAGGAGTGCTGGGCTGGAGCGGGTGGGCTCCCCAATTGGCTGGGGCTCCTGGGCATGCCCCTTGGCCCAGTGGCTAATCCGACACTGGGAGGAGGGCGGCAGGCAAGCAAGTGGGCAGCCCAGCGGCGGCAGAGGAATGCTTCAAAAGGAAGGCCTGCTGCTTGGGGAGCCAGGCCCGGTGTGGGGCAATGGGACAAGCGTCGTTGCTGCTGGAGAGCCGCGTCACCTCTTGGAGCTGGATGCGAGTCTGGGGCCCCAGGTGACCCCTGGCCAGAGTGTCCAACGCCCCCCGCAAGGCCGGCTTGGAGTGGGGGGGAGACAGCCCCAATTTCTCCTGCTCCCCCTCCCCCACATCATTGCCTGCCCACCCACCCACCCAAAGTCAGGGACCACCTAAGTGTACCGACTTGGTTACGCCACTGGGCCACCCACCCCGAAGCAGGGAGAGGACAGCCTCTCTTGTTCCAGTTCTGGGGAGGAGCCTCCCCACCCTTCTGGGGATCCTGCACTCGGCTCTAGGCCTCCGGGGTAGTCAACGGCATGGGCTTTGGATCAGACCCTTGCTTTTTACTTGTGTGTGGCCCTTGACTGATTTTTTCTGTGGGTCAATGGCCCCGATAGAAAAAAGGTTCCCCACCCCTGCAGCAGAAGTATCTGGGCAGACACCAGACCCTTTCCAGAAGCAGCACTAAGTTTGCACTCAGCAGAGCTGGGGGTGGGATTGTGCCTGTAGGACAGTGCACCTCAACACCACCCCTAAAAGGAGGCTGTGGCAAGATGCCACCATTAAGTCAAAAAATAACAAAGATAAAACATCTAATGTACATGGTCTATCCAATGTGGCAATGTTTAATGCTGTATTCTCTCCAACAAAATGATCCACGCAGCTATACATTAGTAATACAAATACAAACAGTTCCTAATAATTTTTAGAGATTTATGCCAGATAGACTATTCCCTTTCTGTTTATCTAATCTTTATATTTGACATACAGAGCAGAACCATTAGGCATTCAGGAAAAACATATTCAGAAATCTCTTGTCTGGCATTTGTTGTTCCTGTATATGAACAGATTTGGTCCTCCTGTCACCTAATATTGGTAAAATCTAAGAACAAAGCCCACTTAGCATACATTAACCATTCATTCATAGAACCATTCATAGACCTTGCCACACTGTCTTTTTGAGGCTATGCAATTTGGATTAGAGGGTTTCCAATGCATTAAATACACTGGATCTTCTTTGCATAGAGGAAAATTGACTCTGGTATCAGGGATTTAAAATAGTTGTAAATTATACTATTGTACTCAAGAGTTTCTGAACTGCATTGTTTTAAGTCTTGTAAATTCTGTTTTGACATATCTATTGGTTTGTTCTTATTAGATATTTACTGATTTCTAATGGACAAGATGAAATAACGTTTTTATGTATTTTGGCAGCTTCTTCTTCAACTAGATTCAATGAGGTCATTGTTTGGCTACATTTTTGTTTTCAATTCTAATGGCTCAGAATCCAGAACCCAAAATTGCCCTAGGTAAAAGTACTGATCTAAAGGATTGTATTTAACACACACACAAAAAAAAAATCAATATTTTCTACAATATTTTTGTTTCTGTTGAGCAAGTTTTCAATATGTCATGCCTGAAGTCTGTAGAGTGACAAGTTTTTATTGATAAAATGACATCTTACTTAAATAAGGTTCTGCATACTGTCTAGACCTTTGTTCCAGTGATGGGATAACTTTTACAAATATTTACTTAGAGATGGAAGGGAAAGAATTCTCCCTTTTTACAATTCATAAACAGCCTTAACATTTATGGCTATTTAATGGGGGGGAGGGGAAGGATAGCTCAGTGGTTTGAGCATTGGCCTGCTAAACCCAGGGTTGTGAGTTCAATCCTTGAGGGGGCCATTTAGGGATTTGGGGCAAAAATTGGGGATTGGTCCTGCTTTGAGCAGGGGGTTGGACTAGATGACCTTCTAAGGTCCCTTCCAACCCTGATATTCTATGATTTTAAAGAGTCAGCTGAGATCTTCAGTTTTCCTGCTCTCTCTGAAAACACAGGATGAAAAATTGCTCAGAAACAGCATTAAAACCTGTTTAAATGAGAATGTATAAAATTATCTAATAGTATAACGATTAGTTAGGCTTTTTACAGAAAGGAGGACAGATGACAACATCAAAAGAGCATCTAGATGTGAGGTTTCAGCATTATTTGTCACTACAAACAGACATAATGCACAAATAAAGAACCTTTGATAACACCAATTTTCATCCCATGTTGCAGTCAGGGCAATCATCTTGGTTGCTCAGAAAACCTAGAAGATGTATTTCATATGCTTGATTCCATACGTTTTAAAGAAAACCATGATAATCAATGCCCAGAGTCCTAGAATAAAACCTCCTGGAGGATGCCAGTCTTTCTGTTTTGGTTTCTGTAAAATAAAAACAGTATCACTGTTAGTTCTTCATGCTAAATACTTATTGGATTTATCAACTGGGAAAAAAATCTTTGCACTAGAGCAAAATATTGACAAAATGCACATCCTTTACAAAGCTGATATCCAGTGCCAAACATCTGTCCTTTTAATGAAGTTAAAAGTAACTGGGGTGAAGTAAGCTGTTATACCTGCATCCTGGGAGTGACACTATAGCTATGAGTGAAACACCACATTCGTTGTACACTATCTGCAGGTGCACATAACTTTCCAGAAGAAAAATGCCTCACACATTTGTTTGGAGTGAAATTTCTCATGCTGGGGCTCAAGTGAACTGTGAAATTTTATGGGAGAATTTGGTAAAACTTTGTTGGGTATTAAAAATATACATTCTTAAGTGTGAAAGTTAAAAAAACACAGAGGAGCTTGGTTTTTCATCATCTAAGAAATGGTCAGATGTTCCTTCTATACTCAGTTATTTAATGAATTAATAGTTATTTAAATATATCTATAAGTATATTAAGAGTTAAATGACTAATACACAGTATGATTGATTTGAACACAGTAGTTTCCCCAAAGAATTGCACCTCAGGAAGCCCAAGAGCCTATGCTTGTTTGGTCCTCAACCCAGTACTCCTCCCTTGAATAATCCTCTTATCTGCAGACAAGTGAACTACATCCAGGACAGCTACGCCCCTTCTGATACAAACTGAATGGTAAGATTTATATCACTTCTGCTCTCTCCTCAGCACCATGAAAATTTCAGATTTTGTATGGTCTGTGATGGGAAATGAACTCTGCCAGGTAGAAACCTAGAGTGCCCAAAATCTGTCTAAGATCTGTGTAATTCATGCTACGTAGATGCAACATTTTGGCTGAGAATTTAAACATGCTGAAATCAGAGATATCAGCATTGTAATTCTTATGAGAAGCATAACTCAACTCCTGCAAACAGTAGACATATAACACCATATACAGTAACACAGAATCCTAGGTGTATGCAAGAGGTGGAGTTGCTAAAAGAAAAACACAGGCTGCTAAAACAGAATTGCTAAAGAAATAGGCCATGTCTAAATAGCACAAATACCATACTGAAGTTCTTGATTAGTTTGTGTTCATTTTCTGAGGAGGGATTTGGCTTCTTGTTATTAGAAAAGCCATCTGTCATGCACAGAATATATACATTTTCTACCTAAAGCTTGCACCATATTCTCCTTCTATACCATGAGCATTCAAAGGTGTTCTGCTTTTGTAGCATGAAGTCAAATTAAAACAGTCATATTACACTCAGGTAAATTATTACAAATACAAAATACTCCACAGTTCCAATTTCTACATGAAACTGGTTATGGGAAGCTTGCTGTTTCCCACTAAATGCACCAGGTGGCTGGGAACTTTAAAGCCATAGGTGCAGTTTGCAGCGTCTGTTCTTTCAAAATAGCTTTTCAATCAACAATAACAAAAGCCTTTGGATTTCTCTGCCTCCATTTTCTAAAGCTGGATAGATCTGGATAGGTTTTTTTTTTGTTTTTTTTTTAATCAAGAGAAAATTTCTCATTAAGTATAATATTTGTTATGCATAAAGAAAACAAATGGAAACAGGAGGTCCTGAGACACAAACCAGAAAAACAAGCCCATGAAATGTTATTGAATTTATTTTCCCTGCTGAGAGAATCAAGAAACTCAGATTATAATTTACATTAACAACAAAGCAGAAGATTTAAGAGAAAATAAATATATACACCCTTACATTTGCTAAGAAACTATCGTTAACTATAAAACGTATCTGCTGTTGATACCCTTTCATTGGTATTCACTACCACACATCTCCATGTAAATATCTCAAGAAAATCAAGTCTAAATGTGCAAAGCTGCCAATGTACCTCAGTTCTGAGAGTAACAGCTCCCAAACACTTCTCCACACAAAGGAACTTTCTTGTTTAAATTCTCCTAATTAACCTACAACTTCGTATGCATATTGCATTGCTCATTTCATCAATCTCTTTGTACTATCAATCTTTCTCTTCTTGGAGCTGAGACAAATCCTTACCACAAAGTGGCACCTGACCCTTCTAGACAAATGACTTCAATTTGCAGTCAGTGACACTAAAAGCCTCTCTTCTATTTTGTACAGAACACATAATTTAATTTCTTTAAAGAATTTATATGAATAAATATTTATAAGGTGACCTAGGAGTATGGTTTTTAAGTTTTGTCATGCCATGTAATGAAGCTTTCCCCCATGAAATTCCAAGAGAAAATGGAGTCTGGTACAGTAAAGCTTTTATATTTGAATTCAAGGACACAAAATAATCTGTTCAAAGCCATGCAGCACAACTTTAAAATGTACTGGACATATTATTGATACAAAGACTAAAGCAACATAAAGGAAAATAGTTGGGAGTAGTGAAGCTGTATGCTCAGTTATCTTAAACATAAATATATCTTGAGGAACAGGATTACAAATTTAGAGACTGAAAACTATATGTGAATATTAAACCACTGCTATGTTCAAGTCCAAGAGGTGCCTCTGTTGCACGCCTAAAACTGTCAATAATGCTGCTGAGTACATAATTATATTTAAATGTACCAAAAATTTCAACTATGGTGTCACATAGACATCCCACAACTACTGAACACATAAAATGAGAGCACAGAAAATAAATGGGCGAGATGACCTGAAACAGTTTTCTGAAACTCTCAAAACTTGTACGTAAGAGTCCAAAAAAAGTTTATGACTGGCTTAAAACAATATAATTAGTGCTCGACTTTAACACATTTACTTCCCTAAGATCCTGAGAAATAATGAACTACAGACTTGCCGGTATTGAAGTCAATGGGAGCTGTTCCATTAATTTCAACCTGGTCAGGAGTTCACCCTTCCTTTCTATGCCAGAGAGTGAGATAACACAAATACCAGAGACATAAAAGAAGGAATGAGGTTTATTATTATTAACTATTCGAGTTACCCTAGCACCTTAGAAAGCAAGTCATGGAGCAGGATCCCACCGTGCTAGGTTTTTTTTCATTGTTTCTATTTGAATTTTGTGTGTGTTGTCATGGTGGTGGGATATTTTTTTTTTTTTTTGTGGTTGCCTTTTTAACTTTTGAACTTTAGAGCTTGCTGCAAGGATTACGGGGTGAAATTCTATGGTCAGGCTGGAATATTGTAATAGTTCTTTCTGGCCGTAAGAATATATTAAATCAAAGGGACTGCTTCAGGAGCAAAAGTTTCATATACCCATTTGTACCCCATAATGGGGGCATGTGTTTGTGCAATAGCAGTACTTATGTGCGAATGTACCTTTTTTGAGTACACAAGAGCATACACAAATTTGTGGAAACACGTTACGAGATCTCTCTAACAAATCTGGCCCTGTACAGATATTAGTAAGAGGGCTGATCAGAAAGTAATCGCCAACACACAAATCTTGACCCCTGAATTCTTTAAAAATACAGTATTTTGCATTTACGCACAGTTGCACACCGATTGACATGGATCCTAACTTGCAGTCCTTATTCAAGCAAAGCTCCTTCTAAACCCAACCACTTCATGCTCCTTGTAAAAGCCTGGATGGACAAAATATTAGGATGCTGTGATCTCTTCACTTTTAATTAATTAAATATAATTATAAATTATGTAGACAGGTGTGCGTTTGTGTGTGCGCATGCACTCAAAGATTCAGAGCCTGACCCTGCATATATTTACCCTGGGTGTAATACTTACCAATAAGGGTAGATTTATCACTTTCAGTGGGACTTTTCACAGTAATGGTAAATATTTGGAGGATCGGGCCCATAATTCTTTTAGTTCAGACTGTTTCTCTATCTAGCAATTTCACCTGAGTAGTTCCCAGATGAGAACTTTACTAAGAATAGCTTGTATAATTGATGTACTTAAGATTTTTGATTTACACTACATATAACCCCATTATAGACGCCCTCTTTATTCCTACAATAATAGCTGTAACACAAAGGTGAAATGCACACATAAAATGGCACAATGTGTCATGAACAAATACATTTAGTAGCTTAAGGGCTAGTCATTATCAAATTGCTAGAGAGTCCGAATTAAAAAGGCAGGTAGCTAAGCAACAGTGAGCTTCCTACTGTGAATATTTTCTGTCATACTCTTTATGGTTCTGATAGAATCATTATTCTATGGAACTTCAAAACGGTTAACAGAGAGCTGCTGCAAGTATTGTAATTAAGAAGAGAATAAAACAGTGTAGTTTCAAATTGGATGGGTCTGTAGGGATCTTAATGGAAAACATCCAAGATTTTCAATGAGAACTTTTCATAAAACATACAGTACATGTTATTGCAGTTAAAATGCATTTTATGGAAAAGAATGATAAAGAAAATGGACTAAAGCTACAGTAGCAATTAGGTTAGAAAATGGTTTCAGAATAAAAGTTCGAATTTAAAAGTGTGCATCTATATTTCACATGGGGAAAAAAAAGTTATTTTAAGGTGTCATTAAGGTCCCAATCTTTAGTCTTTATCCAGGCAAAACTCCCCCAATGATTTCAACATGAAGGTTGCATGAAAAAGAACAACTATTTGGCCAGAAGACTGAGCTAAACTCATGTGTCCACATTTTGATGGTGATTGTCGGCGCTGCAATTCACAGACTGTAACTAGAGTATTTGGTCAGGAACTCAAGAATTCCCATACTGGATCAGAGCAGTAGCCTATTCCCAACAGTGACTTGTGGCATATGCTTCAAAGGAAGGGAGCAAACCTCAAAAGTGACCTCACTTATGCAATAACATGTTTACAGGGAAAGTGTCTTCCCAGTCCTAGCCAGTTGGTCTAGATTCACAAAGGGGATTTAGGCGTTGCAATAACTAACTCCTAGGTGCTCTGCCACCTAGTGGAATTCATAACCCTGAATTAGGCTTGCAGGCTCTCTAATACACGGGGAGAGTTAGGTGCCTATGGGATTCACAAAAGCTACCCAGGGAGCTGCCTAAGTTAGGAAGTAGGAAATGCTGAGGAGACGGTCATGGCCTGTAACACACCCTTCAAAAGAGGTAGGAACAGCTTCAATAGCAGAGACTGAGGGAGACCTGCCCCAGAATACCCCACAGCTCACTCGCTGGGGCACTCTCCTGGGAGGTAGAAGACCCAACTTCAAATCTCTGCTCCAGATCAGGGAGTGGGGGAACTGCACCTGGGACTCCCACATCCCAGGTGTGTGTTCTACCACTGAGTTAAAGGGGGTAGGAGGGACCACCACTTCCCCATCCTCCCACCTACCTTATCAGGCTCCAAAGGCAAGACAGGTAGGGGAATGTCTAGTCTGAGAATTCTGCTGGGGCGCAGGTATGATTCAACCACTGAGCTACTGGGTGGTGTCTGGACTGAGGCGATTGAGTACATGCCCAGTTGCCGAAATTTAGGCATCTACAGGGTTAGGTGGGAACTGAGCAATGGCGCCTCAATGTTGAACTTGTCAGCTGAAGTGGCAGTTAGCTGCGTAAGTCCCTTTGTGAATCTAGCCCATGGTGTTTGCTTATGTCACAAAACCGACGGACTGAATATCCATATCTACTATTACAGAAACAAAACAGCATTGTGTTCCAAGGGGTCCATTACATGACGGACATTACCTCTGTAAAATTCCCAGCCTCTGATAGCTTAGGGGGTCAGCGATCAGATGAGAGAATTGAAGCAAGCTTCCTGTTTGGTACTGTAGAACTGTGTTATTACATCACTGGGATGGGCTTTATATAATATTTTGGGTGCATTTATTTATTTTCTTCCCAGTAATTTTCCTTTCTGAAATTTTCCTCTTTGTCATCTTCTCCTCTCCTCCACTGATGGACGAAAGGCTCCCTTTCTTCTTCATTCTTATATTTTGTAATCTGCACTAAAGAGCTGACATTTAAAATTTCATTCTCAAGTCAGAAACAAAACACCTCCATGTTTCAAAAGAGATCTTTAAAATACAAGGCTTCCTCAGATCAGAGAGTGAAAATGAAATGTCCCATGCCCTCAGAAAAATAATGACACCATCCAACAGGAGGAACAAGAAATTAAACACTCGCATTGGAAAGGCCAATCAGAATTCACTACACAGCGCCCCATGTAAGCAGCATGCATATTACATATTTTTAAGGACGTTCTAATAGCAATTCAGATTTAGTTGCAATTTTACATTGCAAATCAGGTAATCATAATAATTCTGAAAAGAAAGCACAGAATTCACTCTCAAAATGTAATACACACATCATATATAATCATAGCATAATATACATGCCCAGTGCATCTAATGAAAGTATGAACTTCTCATTTGTCAATTATATTCTTGATTTTGGGGGCTAAGGAAAATAATAATTCCAGCCATCTAGTAATAACTTAATCCTCTCTGGTGCCCACAGTAAGATTAAAGTCATAACGGAATTCCAACATAAAGGATTCCTGTTAATCTGTAAAACAATTTAGAGCATTTTCATCTTATCCCCCAGTTTTTACTTATTAACAATAATGTAATGATTACTGATGCCCCACATTTTGTGTAAAAGAATTATGACAGAACAACAAAAACTCAGACAACATACTGGAGAGAATGCTAGCTACACTTAAATATGTTAACGCCAACAACTGCATCTTAAACAAATGCATTTGCTTTCAAATTTGAAAGAACACTATAGAAATATAATAATTATGTCATGATGGCTTTGCTTGTCATTTCCTGTGACTAAATTTTTCATTCAATAAGCCATTTTATGAAATTAATTTCTGTTCCAAAATGATTGTTCAACACACCGGTGACAATTTCATTCTTTTCTTTTACCTGATTTATTAATCAGGTATTTCTCCAAAATTCTATGGTACCTTACAAGGATTTGAAAGTGCTTTACAATTAAGCATTAATCATCACCCCTGTGATACAGGGAAGTCACGCTAAACAAGGGTGTGTATGTTTAAGAGACAAAAGAATGGAAGTCTTCTGTAGAATGCACCTATTATTCAATAAATTCCCCAATTTATTCAAGACCCACAGAGCTAATTTTCTGTATTTTAATCAAATACACCATGCTTTTTCATCACACCATGGTCACAGTTTTCAGACATGGGTGATTGAAAAATGCCCGTATTCTGATACATGAATCACTTATATGCATACCTATCTATTATAAGTGTCCAGTTAAATGGTGATTTAAAATGCTTATATTTGAACATCCTGCTCATAGTTATTTTGCTTGAGACAAATCTTCACATTTTCTCCCCACTGTAATTCTAACGAACCAAAAGAGAATCCACATCAGGGATAAAACCAAAGACCTTAGGCAGCAAGAGCACAGGCCTCCGTCACTTGAGCTAAAGGACTTAGGCCACATCTACACTAGTGAGCTTACAGTGGCACAGCTGTACCAATGTGGTTTGTAACCTCTCACTTAAATCAGCTTCTGGGCCAGATGACTGGAGGATAGCTAATGTGATGCCTTTTTTTTTTTAAAGGCTCCAGAGGTGATCCTGGCAATTACAGGATAATAACCCTAACTTCAGTATCAGACAAATTGGTTGAAACTATAATAAAGAAAAGAATTATCAGACACATAGATTAACACAATTTGTTGGGGAAGAGTCAACGTGGCTTTTGTAAAGCGAAATCATGCCTCACCAATCTGTTATAATTCTGTGAGGATGTCAAACAAACATATGGACAAGGGTAATCCAATAGATATAGTGTACTTGGACTTTCAGAAAGCCTTAAACAAGGTCCATTCACCAAGGCTCTTAAGCAAACTAAGCAGTTATGGAATAAGAGGGAAGATCCTCTCATGGATCAGTAACTGGTTAAAAGACAGGAAACAAAGGGAAGGAATACATGTTTAGTTTTCAGCATGAAGAGAGGTCAACAGAGAGGGATCTGTTCTGGGACCAGTGCTGTTCAACATAGTCATAAATGATCTAGAAAAGGCGGTGAATAGTGAGGTGGCAAAGTTTACAGATCATACAAAACCACTCAAGATATTTACGCCCAAAGCAGATTGCAAAGAGTCACAAAACTAGATGACTGGACAACAAAATGGCAGATGAAATTCAGTGTTGTTAAATGCAAAGTAATGCACAATGAAAAACATAATCACAACCATACATTTAAAATCACGGGGTCTACCACTCAAGAGAGATCTTGGAGTCACTGTGGATAGTTTTCCGAAAACATCCACTCAATGTGCAGCAGCAGTCAAAAGCGCTAACACAATGTTAGGAACCATTAGGATGGAGCAGGGGTAGGCAACCTAAGGCACGCGTGCCGAAGGTAGCACGCGAGCTAATTTTCAGTGGCACTCACACTGCCCGGGTCCTCGCCACCGGTCTGGGGGGCTCTGCATTTTAATTTAATTTTAAATGAAGCTTCTTAAACATTTTAAAAACCTTCTTGACTTTACATACATCAATAGCTTAGTTATATATTATAGACTTGTAGAAAGAGACCTTCTAAAAACGTTAAAATGTATTACTGGCACGCGAAAGCTTAAATTAGAGTGAATAAATGAAGACTCGGCACACCACTTCTGAAAGGTTGCCGACCCCTGAGATAGAGATAGATAGTAAGACCGAAAATATCATAATGCCACTGTATAAATCCACAGTATGCTCATACCTTGAATATTGTCACCCCATCTCAAAAAACATACATTAGAATTGGAAAAAGTAAGGCAACAAAAATGATTAGGGGTAAGGAACAGCTTCCATATGAAGAGAGATTAAAAAGACTGGGACTATTCATCTTGGAAAAGAGATGACTAAGGGGGGATATGACAGATGTCTATAAAATCATCAATGATGTGGAGAAAGTGAATACGGAAGTGTTATTTACTCCTTCGTATTACACAAGAAACTGGACGCACCCAATGAAATGAATAGGTAGCAGCTTTAAAACAAACAAAAAAAGTAGTACTTCACACAACCCACAGCCAACCTGTGGAACTCTTTGCCAGGGGATGTTGTGAAGGCCCAAACTATAACTGGATTAAAAAAAAAGAATTAGATAAATTCATGGAGGTTAGGTCCATCGATGGCTATTAGCCATGATTGTCAGGGATGCAACCCCATACTTGGGTCCCTAGCCCTCTGACTGTCAAATGCTGGGACGGCATGACAGGGGATGGATCACTTGATGATTGCCCTGTTCTGGTCATTGGACACTGTCGGAAGATAGGATACCGGGCTAGACATACCATTGGTCTGAGCCAGTACAGTCATTCTTATACAGAAGAGCTAGCAGATCATCATTTAAGCCTTGTAGCAACAGCAGCTTCTCAATGAGTGCTATGCCTACAGCTGCACCAGACCTGCCTACTGGGCTAGTCCTTGCTCCAATCTGCGCCTGTTCCCACTCCAGTCTAGTCTCTACCTTTCCCCAAACTCCATGACTTCTGGCTCTGCTCCAACCTCTATATCTCACCACCTACACACGGTGTGTGACAACGTTAGCCACACCCCTCTGGGAAAGCTCATCCCAATGGTCTGACATACAGAGGAGCTTACTCTTATAAAGGCCACTGCTTTATAACAACTGGTTGCCAGTGGGGATAGACTCCAGAAAAAAATTGTTCAAGCCACATGAGCTGAAGGAGTAATTATATTAATAGTATGTTACCTTCTGTGGGTGACAGCAATTACAGACAGCCATGACCACACACACTTGGCTAGTATATTACATCTTCCATATTAGCTTGTCAAGGCTACACCAGGTACCAGCCACATGTCATCATTTTAAGAGGCAGAACTCTCCTTCCTGCTCAGAAGCCCAGCGCTGATCCACCATATATGGCAGTACAATATAGTGCCACTTTGAATCACTGGGCCAGCCCATGCAGTTATTTTTAAACAGAGATTATTTAAAGCATATTTTTTCTTTAATCTTATAAAAACTAACTGTATGTCCCAAAACATCCACTACCAAATGTAAACTTATTCACTCAAAAACAAATAAAGATATGTTTGTTTACGTGGAGAAACAGTGATATTCATAAATGATTAGGGAAGTTTCTACCCAGTTATTAGTTATTTTCCCCTGGATATCCCATGAGTATCCATTTATTTTCAGGTGGCAGGCTGTATTAACAGCAGATGTTAGACAACATTAGATCTTATGCTCAACATGCTATACAGAGTACAAGATCTCATCAAACATCTCAATGGCTACATTTTAAGGAATTAGAATCCAAATAAATATTCCCTCTTCTTGGAAACATCATTGCTAGTATGAGATGTTTTTTAAAATGTCCCCAGAATCTCTACAGCTAGAATCAGAGAAGCCCTCCTTTGCCCTGTGTTGTGCATTACATTATGCATGTAAACAAATGGACTCACTTGTAAGCTAATCCTGATGCTAGAACATTTCTCAAACTGCATTACACTGAGGAGAGAAGTGAGCAGAGCACACTTCCTCACACTTCCTCAGAGTGGAGAGGAAAGCAGGTGAGAAGGATCTGCCTCATTTATCTGAGCGTGTTAAAGTATAGCCATTCTCCTCTCTCAGTGAAAAGGCAGGATAGGCAACTTAGAACTGGCAAAACTGCAGTTTCTCTTTTTTAAAAGACTGGTTAGTTTCTTCTCAAAGCCGCACCCTGCTATTGTATTCAGCTGCTTTCCACTAACAGGTCAGCCACGATTTTTACAAAGTTTGTACAGACAGGGCAGAATGACAGCAACAGATTGTGAGTGTATAAAGAAACAACAACAACAAAGATCAAACTGTCCTTAAATCAACTCACTGCTGCTAGGTAGTTTAGCTCCTATAGAACTTAAGTATTGCCACTATGTCATGAGACCTGGGCTCCGTCTGCTACCGCAAAACTAGCCATGTATGTACTGTACATACTGAGACAGGCATTTTTGCCATGCTTGCAGCATCAAAAGACAATGAGGCCAAAAGGCCAGGCCCCTGTCAGGGAGGACCTGAGAAAGTATCAGTGCATCTTAGTGCCATGAATATTCACCTGATACTTTTTCATCTAATTCAGTGTTTTATGCTACCTGGTTAGGAATACAGAGCACTTCTTTGTAGAAGTAGAGCGCATAAACTGGGTAAATACCAATCTACCTCCACTGTAGTAAGGCTTCTAAGAAGACACAGACAACAGTTCTTATAAATTAATTACAATAACCTGGCTGCATTTCACCTGCCTGTTACTCACCTCACCAGAGTGCAGTAAACTAAGTTGTGGTGGAAGAGTCCGGAACTGTGTACGATAGCCACAGCCAGACCAAGGAACTTGTGAACTACATATACCCCCTTGGGCACCAGGCATATTTGGCAGAGAAAGCACAGGGGGCTGTCAAAATAAAGGAAGCTTTTACTTTGGAACGAATAGGAAGAATATAGAGACTGGATTGGCAAGAGCAATGCAGACTGAAGAAAAGACTCTCCCGCCGTCCCCCCAACCCCAAGTTATGTGATTTTTGCATTCTCCCACTCAACTTAGTGCATGCAAGTCTGGCAAAAAAATCCAGCTGCTTTCTTAAATCACTCAGTTTAGGAAATCTACACACCATTCACAACTCCATATATTGATCTGTGACTGTCTTCAGTGATGGTCAGTCCCTGTCTCTTCAACAGCGTAAGTTCCATATTCACCCCAAGGACAGCAGCAGGCACAACCCAAGAGGGTAGCTCTAGCACAAAAACAGCCCTCAAAAAACAACTACCACCCTTCATGACCAGCTTTCTTGAGGAGAGAGGCAGGAAATATTTCTTTTTTCCAAAGTATTCAGAATAGAACACCAAGCCCTTCAGAGTAAAATGCACTAAAGATCTCTGACGAGATCAAGGTAGGTATTCTACAGGCGCAAGGAATATTATCAAGGAGGAACCAAGTTATAGCCACTTAAAAGGAACAGAAAGACAACACATGTCACAAACTAACCACCTATATCCATTTTTGAAATACAAAGGAATAAACAACCATTTATGTTTTATTATATTTGTTTTTATTATACTTAACCATAAAGTAACCAACATAAAACATTACAATATCATCATCACCTAGACTGATAGGATATAATGTACACCATAATATAAATTCATTTCATTTTACCAACTGTATGTACACACACACACCCCTCTCTCTCTAAGGACCAGGACAGAATGAGGGTGCAACTACATCCCCCTCAGTGTTAGACTGGGGATACTGTAACCCAAGTATACCGAGGAGTTTGGAATTGCAACAACTATATTAGTTCCTCAGCTTGAAAAGCACAGCAGCATAGCAGGTCAGGATTTAGGAGCAGTGGCAGAGTTCTCTGTGTGCAATGCCTGTCTACACTATGTCTGATCCAAACTTCAATACTACTAGCCCCTCACACATATGAGCAGCAAACTGACTAAAAATTAGTTTTATGGATGCTACAAAATAAGATAATTTGTATTAAACAAAAAAATGGAGCTTGCTCTGCTCCATCACAACAGCTCACTCCTCCAAAGCCTCCACTCATCCTCAGGCACCATTTTAAACCTCATTTTTATTAATTTAAACAAAAGTGCTTCCCATCCCACTTGCATGTCCATGTTAAATGCTAGCAGTTAATAAACAGCCACTTCCTCCCGCCACTCCCATATCACCCATATTCACAAGCCCATTTTCATCCTTGTATGTGCGTGCACTCTGCTGGTACTGGGAGCACTCTCTGCATGAACCTCCTGAAAGGCACCGCCACTACCAAAATGACATTGTAGAGCCAATGGACTTGAACTGCTGCCGGGGCACTTAGCTGTGGATTACAATTACTGAGGTGGAATGGACCCACCCACCACCACCACCACCACCACCACCAGTAGGGTTGGGCTAGGTAAAAGTGACACCCAGCAAGGAGAAATCTAGCCAACAGAGCAGAAACTGATTCCACAAAGAAGCCACATGCACAAATAATTTTCACAGGGAACAATAAAATGTGATGCTGCCCTACCTGTTCGACAACACAAACACAACGGTTCTCTTACTGGAGTCTTTATTCATTTACCCTTTCTGTTCACTCTGAAAATGGAAATGATTTGATCGAATTCCAGCCTTTCTGAATTATTAAGGAAAACAAATTCTAGGCATGGCACTGGTGAGCAGCCTGCCAATACCTCTATCTCTAGCTATTCATCAGTTCTGTCAAGATGGGCTTGTGCATTACACTGCCACAATCCTCACAAGGTGCTACTGAAGGGTAAACAAAATATAATTAACTTAACACAAAACCCACCAATATAACTCTCATTAAAATTACATGACAATTAAGTGAGATAAATATGTAAATATATTTTGAGCTAGGAGTGTCTACACTTGAGAGTGTCTAAAAAGATAATTGCCATCACAACAGTGCTAAATATACCAAGATTAAATTGATGAGATTTACATCAAAACACGGTAACAGTAACAGCAGCATTACTTTATCAATGTGGGCTTACAGGTAACAATTTCTGTTGTTTCTGTTCATACTCAGAAGAAGAAATGCTGCGCACAGCACATTAAATTAGCAAAGCCAGAATTGTTAATTTTACTGTTCACTGAAATCCTATTTAAGTAAATATTGCCTATCACAGAAGCTGCCATACAGAAGGAAACAATTAGAATAAAGTCAAATGCATGTTTAATAAATGCCAAAGTTATTTATTACATCAAGTAATGAAAATGTGCAAGAACACTAAATTATAGTCAGAAAACTGAAATTACATCTTATTTCTTGGACAGTCTTCTGCACATTGCTTGAATAATCATGTTTTATTAACAAAGGCCCCACTCCTGCATGTGTGTAACTTTAGTCACGCAAGTGGTCCCCATTGATATCAGTGGGGCCAATCACATATCTGAAGGTAAGCAGGTGCATAAGCTTGCAGAATTGGGTCCTACGGCCCCATGTAAGTAGTAGTATTTATGCAATAAAGTTAGTAATAAAGACTACTGATGTTTTGTGCATATACATCACCCTTCATCTGAGGATCTCAAGTACGTCACAAAGCTGCTCATTTTTTTTAATTCTGCGAATACATTTAAATAAATGTGACATCCCATACCGCTGCTAATAAGAGAACTAAGCCTATGGGGAAGAGGTTAACACCAAATATGACCCTTCACCCAACTCCCACCAGAAAACGTATGGGACAGTGCTCTGGTGAATAGCCGGGCAACTCCCATCCACAGCTATTTGTAAAAAGAAAGGGTGCAGTGACAAAAACATGGCCAGCTCTCTACAGGTGCAGAATGGGGAGAGAGTAAAAGCAGTTCTGGGCCGTGGCTTGCCACACATGTCAATAAAAGCCCCGGGAGTGCATGCTGGAATGGGAGCTCTGCCACTTTTACAGGTTACACCACTGTGTACACCACTGCAACAGATCTTTGCCCTTCAAACAGAATATAATTTCCAAGTGTAAACAAGACCACACAGGAACTCTGCCTTAACCAGCCAGAACTTCAGCAATTCCCACTGTTGCTTGGCCACTTCTCACCTTGCTCCAAGCAGTGACTTCCAGCTAAAATCTGGCCTTCTGGCTCCCAGGGAGGGAAAGGTTGCAGTTTATATGTATATACAATTCCCAAATCCTGTCTGCCAATAAAAATAATTTAAAACATTGTACCTTTTAGTATTTAATACTACAAACAGCATTCAAAGTCAAATGCTTGTCCCATTGAAAGTAATGGGAAAGAGTTTGATCCAGCACAGTTAACTGGATCACAAGATAAGAGTAGCTTTGAAGGAATAAGTACATTTCACCATTTCTATTGTTAAATACCTTGTTCAACAAAATAAAAAGCCAATTCCATTACATAATTTAGAAGTTTTGATAAACCAGAGGGGCTCGGTGTGGTGGCGCGTGCCTGTAATCCCAGCTGCTTGGGAGGCTGTGGTTGGCGGATCGCTCAGGAGTTCAAGGCTGCTGTGTGCTATGTCAATCAGGCGTCCAGTGCTACTGACAGCCTGGCCAGCGGGTAGTTGGAGGACTGGCTAGAACAACACCACTGATGTGTTGTGATCGGCGCTCTCTCTGTGAGGGCTGATAGACCGATCGATGACAGTGACCAGTGATAAACCAGAAGGTTTTCCTTTAATTAGAAAAATCCCTCCAACTTTTGCTTGGATCAAGTTTGTTTTTTTTTTAATTTTTATTTTTAACTACATTAATTCTTCCCCAGCATTGTATGGGTTGCTGAGATGTAGACACACTTTTAATTTTTTTAATTGTATTAGGCCATTAATAGATAAATTAATTTATTAGAAAATCTGTTAGAACCTCTTCATTCCTTGATGTTTTCAAATTCTAAAAGTCAACGTTTTCTAGTAGAAAAATTCCTAGATTAAAAATGTTTTGTTTCAATGTTGACTTTCAACATTGTTGTTTAGTTAAGAGATAACAACAACTAAGGTTCTGCAGCTGAAAATTCCAGCACTATGAAATACATTTTGTTTTGACTCATGTGTTGGTATTTAATTTGTCTCCACCTCAGATTGATGTCTGTACATAAGATGTAATTAACAATAGGGAAAACTGTTCTATGGAATATGATTTTCAAACCATTAGGCAAATTTTCTCACTATGATATAAAAAATGTCAACTACTTAATTAGCACACCTACTTTGCCTGAAACCTGCAAGTGTATCTAAACTACATTTTATGCTGGACTGGAAAAAAAAAAACCCACATCAATTATGCCTGTTCTCAATTGTACAACTATTTTAAAATGTGTGAATAGTTAAGACAAAATTGAAAAATTACCATAATAGGCTTTTGACACTTCCCTGCTTAGGCAAAAATTAATTCTAACTCTCTGTTTTTGTGCAAAGCCTTTATAATTTCTCTAATCTTGAGTTCCCATGAGAAGGAACACAATACTTTCAAGTACAAGAGCGTGAGGCTTGGCAACTTCTCTCTTTAGTTATGCAGTTTATTTGATGGACGTCTAAACCACTAAGCCTCCCTTTGTGCTTATATAAGCCATTCTCAGTGGAAATAAAAGTTAATTTCAGGGAAATGAAGTTTTAGAAAGAATGCACTCTCTTACACAGAAAGGCTCACTAAAGCAAGGCTTTTTAAAGAAAAAATTGTGCAATTGTGAATTACTCTAGAAACTAGTATAAAGGCAGCTAAAAAGAAGTTTCATTTTAAAAAGTAATTTTCCTCACAAGCCTATATATATATATATATATATATATATATATATATATATATATATATGCTGGCAAGATCTAGTGGAACAAGTAATTTAAAAAGGACGCTTCTGAACTTACATCATTTTTTCAGTTTATTCTTCTTCTCCACACAGGGAGAAGCTCTACTAGTGAAATCAACTAGAGTGATAACGTGATAGGCATCTTCAGCTTTATTTTTGGTGCTTAATGTAATTCCTGTGGCTTATGTAAGCAAAGTAAATCAGACCTACCACTGGCTTTAGCAGTTCCCATACAGAGTACAGTATGTTGCTCACATATTAAATTCTCACAGAGAAATATTTTAAATAGATTCCTGTGCCCTCAGCTACAGTGAACACACGTACACACACACACACACACTCGTAGGTATATCAGATACCATACAACAACAGCACATGGTATATTATGATGCTGCCAACCCTATTAAAGTCATACAGAGCTTGCATATATATTTAGTCTATTCCCATGCAAGATAGAAGTACATTATTTGCATATCATTATGCACTGGCAACCTATTCAGTTATTCCCATAGGAGACAACTCACCAGAGTGACCTAAATAGTATTCACTCTTCTGACTCAAAATTTGAAGGAACAGCAAATAAACGAAGAATGATGCAGACACATGCACAAAGATTTAGAACATTTAAATAAGAACCTGAGCTAATAAATGACAAATGCAGATGAATGCAGACAAATGTAGCATAATGAATCCCACAGGAGCAAAGAATAATGAAAAAAATAAATTATATGCTTAATGGAAAAGGGCTATCACACAGAGAAGAAAGAAATCTGTGAGTTATTGCACCAAAAAGCCTCAAGCCTCAGTTAAATGTGCTGCTGTCAGGATGAGGGCAAAGAAGATGCTGAACTGCACTACTGAGGGAACACAGTATTAGACACAACCTGCCCTCATTTGCACCTCTAAGTAGAGAAAAGGTTCTTCTGACATCAGCTGATAGAGGCAAAGGAATTCAGACAGCCATAGCAGCATTAGCTGCGTATCACTCAGTCTAGACACTGCAATGCTTCATATATCACCAGCATTTGGAGACCCTTATAGAGCACAATAGGGATTGTGTTTGGTTAAAACCCTTGAGAATATCAAATTGAAATGTCTAACAGTGAGATTACAACGAAGACTGGTCCCTTGGCACAGTCCCTTCAGAACATAACATACAGAGATCTGTGCACTGTAACATCACAGCATAGAACCTGGGAAAGGCATGGAGCACAATCCACTAGGACAGGGGTTCCCAAACTGTGATGTGTGTACCCCTGGGGGTATGAGACACATCTCTGGGAGGTACGTGAGAGAAATTGTGTAACGGTGGATTTTTTAATTATTATTTTATTTTTTGCATTTTCATAATAGGCTGCTCAGACAAAGCTTTAAAACTCTAGGGGAATTTATTATATAAAATAGGATAGTTAATTTACTTCAAGATGTACAATGAGAACACAGATACACAGAGACACTGACGTACAGAGCCCTCACCTCCAATCACGGTACAGTGCAGGTTCAGCAACTGTTCAGTCTAACTGAGCTGGGGGGGCGGGGAATCAGGGAGGGGGAAGGGAGATCGAAGGTTCTAGTTGTATGTCACACTTTAACTATATCTGTACATAAGAGTGAAATATGGAAAGATGGCTAAAGACACGGCTAAAGCAGAACACCCAAAGTATCAGTGATGAGAAGCATGCTGAAA